>JASDQU010229091.1:6586-17195 GCA_032191745.1 Picea mariana | reverse complement strand
ATGAAAACCTGTTAAAGAGCGGATGCTCGCAGCGGGAAGAGATCGACACCACTTAAGAGAAACTCCCTTCAATGAACACATGAAGAGCTTAATCCGGACATCCTCATGCATGATATTGTGTCGGTGAATAGCCTCATGGAAGTCTAGTAAATGCTCAGCTAGTTCCTCCCAACTTGTTGCATGAAATTCGGGGAGGAAATCTTCCCATATGTCTCTATCAGGAAGTGCATTAGGAAAACCAACTATCTGAGAAAAGTCACAGAAAGCAACCCTTTGAGCCGGAATTTTCTCCATATCGAACCAGTGGAGTCGCCAATCGATCCTTGAATCATGGAGTCACCAGATGAAAGATGCACAGCTTCAAATGTGCCTGGTCCTTGTTCACCATCAAAGGCCAGATATTAACATTGTCGTTACCCCAGGAAGCTTCTCAGGCTGAGAAAGCAGCCGCTGAAACCTTCTCGACAAAGCTCCTCTGGGTTATCTTTCAGGTGTGCCAACAGTAGCCACAGCTAAAACAGTGAAGTGGAAACAATGGAGTCGCCACAGTGGAGTCACCAGGTGCACAGTAGCAATCTTTAAGGGCTCTGATGTCTGATGCACCTTCAGAATCAGAGGCTCAATGTCGTTCTGCCCAGGGAAAATCTTCAACTTCATCAATGGCAACGACGCCAAAAATGTTAGCGTCAGAATTCACCCCTGGATTGTAGCAGGAGAAGAGCCCGACGCCCATCATTTTGTGTCATGGTTTGTTTAATGGGGTGATTGATTGGAAGCCAACTCAAGACGGTGTGGTTCTAACTCAGAAACTAGGCCAGGTAGGCATGGGCAGGTGAGGTCTTAATCAAACTTCAGACATTAAGTTGTAGTAAGGGTGAGTAGGGGGAAGACTTGTATCAGAGAGGTGCAAAGGTCTGTTGTAAACATCAGGTTTCTAACAGGCTGTGGGAGAAGACATCCAAACGCAAGATCTTCTTGCATTCAAATGCAAAACGCCAGAGAATACAACAATGCAATAATAAATCCTTTATCATAACATGATTGCAATAATTTGCACGAATCAGTTGTTCACGAACTCTCTCAACATAAGATGAAAATTAGATGGAGTAAGAAAGACTGTCTGTCATAAAATGAGAAATCTCACATACAGATGCATAACCAGAGAACTAGAGTGTGTTAAAACTTTAAAATCGGGAGCTTCGCTCTACCATCGATACTTACAAAAATGGCGAAAACGCCTACATATACTCCAAAACAACCACAGCAGCAAAAACAAGACGCTGCATTAAAAAACATTGCGTTTTCATGTCTTCTGACAGTCTGCCCATGCAGACTCAGGATGATCGTGCGCCTATGATAGACACTACCTTAATTTCGCATGGCCTTTGCAGGGGAGGTAGCCGAAACATTAAAGGCCAAAATGGTGTGTGCAGACTTCTCTATCTAATTGAGGACTTTGACATGGCTTCTTTGGATAATCAACACATAGAACTCCTTCGAACAGACCGCTTGCCAGACCCTCCATATCTCATATTCAATGAATGAAAGGAGGTTTCAACCATCCATTCTTTCCTTCATTTACTCCAAGCGGAAATCGAGAGCGAAATCGTATCCGCTGGCATCTGGAAATCGCGATGATCCTTTCGACGACTGGACTCAACGCTTTTGGCCCCTTTTGATTATCTCTTTTGTTTCCCAAATGACCACGGACCGTGACCCTGCTTTTATTTCCATAGGGGCTTTCTGCGTTCGCGAATAGGAAGGAGATGATCCTTGCTTATCATAGTTGCGATGAGCAAAATGCTGAGATGACTCAATTGGGCACCACGCGTCCTCCAAATATGATGGTCCTAAACTCTCCTGACGCTGTTGTGGGCCCTAGGTCCTGGATGCTCTCGTTACTTCGCGCATCGTGGATATGAGGGAGCTGCTACTTGTGCTTCGAAATCGTGATGGGTGAAAAGGCGAGGAGCCTAATCGCGCGCCAGGTGTCCGCTTCAAATGGACGGTTGAGACTGCCCCTTGATACTGTGGGCCCGACTTTAGGCACCATCGGCGCTTCGGGGTTCGGGGTTTTGAAATGTACAACAACATAAAACCTTCACCCCTTGAACTCGCGACTACTGAAAAGCCGACTCGACTAGATCTCGCGCCACGCGTCCCTCGGATGGACAGCTGAGGCTGCTTCGCGATACTGCAGTCCTGACTCTGGGCGCTTTTGGCACTCCGAGGTTCGGGGTTTCGAGGTGTGAGATGACGAGGGACTTTCACCCTTCGGACTCCTGAACGCTGATATGCCGACTAGATCTCGCGCTATGTGTCACTGGATCGGACGACCCAGATTTAGTCTTGGCATATAGTCTCTTTCTTTGACGCTATATATCGGTCAACTTGGTAGCCCCGATATCCCAATGCTCATTGATCTTCTCTTATGGATGAATCCAGGCCGTTGACAACGTAATTTCACCCGCTTACTTGGTTGGAAGCCTTAAAACAAGATTTTTCCATGCTGCGCTTGGGCATTCCTCGTACAACTTGCAGACCCGAATACTCTTGTGCCTAGGACAAGAAATGTCACTAACAGAATGAAAATTGGTTCACATGCATCCCACACCCTCAAATATTTAATGTAGATATTTGCAAGAAAATGAAACCCTATCAAAACAATTGAAATTTGGTGGTAATGGGCTACAAAATTACAACAATAGACTATTAAGCTCCACAATTTACTTTAATTATAAATCCAAAGTCATACAAACCTTAGGGATATTGTGCACTATATATACAAACTACAAGTACTAAGTTGTTGAGAAGTTTAATGTTGAAGAGTCCTTGATGCATTTAATATATAATGCAACAATGAAAAAAATAACCATCTATGCATATCATAAATCAGGCATAACCAACTTCATTTAAAATACAAGGAGAATAATGATCTTGACTACCCCATGTTCATCCAATGCATTGAAACCAAACAATTCTCATAACACAACTCCACTCAGTAAGTAAAAACATAGTTAAGTAATAATCCTAGCTTCTGCCTATTCATTCACTAGTTGAAGGTGAATGGTGTCCACAATCCTATCTATAAGTAATCAAAATAAAGAACACAGAGAATTCATTTTGTTGGTAATGAAATCACATTACACTATATAGTAACAACGTGTTTCATCAATGACCTTCCCTTGAGTGGGTATTTACCCAAGAAAGGTTGATGAGCCCCTAGGAAAACTTTAAATCATGACTAATAAAACAATGTTGACAATAATTAAAAATGCATAAATTACATAAACATTTCTAGCTTGAAATACCTTGTTACAATATGATTGGAAGTAAGGAAGACGTTTGAACTAGCTACATCATTTGAACTTTTAAACTTAGCTAAATACTAGGAATGCCTTGGATTATCTAGAAGGAGTGATCCAATGGATTCACCAAATACTTCCTATGATTAAGGAACATGTTTTCTTCACTAAAAGATACTCTCAACCACAAATGAGTCCTGGAGTTCTAAAATTCTAGTTAACTATTCAGTTGCTTCATGAGTGACAACCTACTAGTTAAGTGGCCATGACTTCGGTGAAATGATCCTTGAAATTTCTCCTCTTATTGCTATGGTAGAATGACGTTGCAACACAATGTTAGTGAGGCAGTCATATGAAGGATGCCCATTCCATTTGTAGTATTTGCATGGAGATAGTCCTATTAATCAACATCATGGAGACTATGCAACGACACTTAGGTCCTCATTGGTAAATAAGTACAATCAACCTCATACCACACCATCATGATTAACATATTTATATAAAAGATTCAATAAACATATAACATTCATCACACTTTTTCATAATTAAGTCAAATCACCTTGATTGAAAGAACAATTACTAAATAATACTTGAAATGACCATTAGGTAATAGTATGGGAATTTTTTGAGTACATTAAGGGACTTATAAGAGGAAAAATGGGTAGGAAAATATGAACAAAATATGATAATTTTGGGGCTCATTGCTCGCTTCTATGTAATGTGTAGAAAAATGAAACCAAAATTGTTGAAGTACCCTTCCCTTATTCCTTAATTTCTACATGCTCTTCCTTCCATGTGTCCCTAAGATCATAAGCCATAAAGTGAGTGAAAATTCCTTTTTTGTAGTAGCCTGCTTCTTTCTCCATGTCATTCCATCTCTTCTTCTCTATAATCAGATTTACTTCCCTTAAAATTTTCCACAATACAATTTGGTGTAGTGAAAAAGGAAACCTAAATATTAGGCTTATCCGATATAAGTTCACTATTTTAAGGGTGTTAAAATAGAATCTATACCTCTATAATGGAGTCTTAAAACTTGAGAATAAATGTAGCTCTACCCTCCTGTTATGCGTACACAACAACCTCCCAATTTTATTGTCTTAGCGTAACTCCAAGGCAAGAAATTGGGCCTCCCTCCAATTCTTCCTACTGGAACCCTCATGATTGTTAGAAAAGTGGGTGTGCTCGTTTAACCATAGACAATATAACAATATTGTCACCCAACCATAGGCACTAATGCCACCCCCAAGCACCTTGACCTTGACAGAGAGAATAATTCCGGTAGCAAATCAATAGCCAACCAAGGCTAATTCACCAAGCAAAGATAACCAATACTGATGAGAAAGTCCAACCCAGAAAAACCAAAATTACAAGTTGCAGGAACTGCAACTGCAATTGTTCCTTAGACTTACGCACTACTAGATTTCTGCAATGTGCACAAGTGGATATCTGCAATTCCGAGATGTATGTCTCAAACGAGAACTGGAATCCTTTATTTATACTGCATTCTCAAAGTTGTCTGGGATGACTTCTTTTTCTGGAGGCTAAAGACTCAATATAAAATATTTTCTTTAGCCAACTTCTCTTCTAGGGTTATGTCCAAGTCTTTTAGGGTTTCTCTTGCTTCCTGAAATATTCTAATCTCATCAAAGGTCACAAGTGGAGGTTAATACCTCCCATAACTACCATAATATCAACACTCCCTCCTATCTAGGGAGGTATAACAGATAATAGTCTTGATCACAAAGAAACCATTCAACCGGTAGCATCATTATAGCCACACATGTTATCTCATGATTGAATCATGAGCACTGTCATCATTATCCAATTGGATAATCTTCATGAAAATTAGTACAATGTCATCTGATAGAACACAACTGTGTCTATCCATAGTAGTACACAACTACTATCAAGTGGTACACAACCACACCAAGTAGTACACGACTACTTAATCAATGACACATAGTCACAACCAGTGGAACATATCCATCACAGTAGCATACATCTACTGTCCAGAGACATACAGTCTCCATAGCAATCATATCATTTGATATAAACCTGCATAAAAACAATATCATGATATAAACTGAGTCATCTGGGCCATTCTTCCACTCACACCTGTGAGATATGGAAGAGAATTTGCCCTCATACAGTAAAATCATCAACCATGGGCTATCTGGACTATTCTTCCCAAGCATTGAAGAACATCTGTCCCTGATTTCTTAGCCTAGATCATTCACCTAACTGGGCCATTCCTTCGACACTAAACATAGTGAAACCTGGAGAGAATGAGTCTTCCCTAGGGAATGCATGTCCCTGATTGCTGAACCTGGACCATTTACCTAACTAGGATATTCCTCCGGCACTAAACATAGTGAAACCTAGAGAGAATGAGTCTTTCCTAGGGAATGAGTGCCCAGACCATTTCCTAAGGAAATGACTGCCCTACACCCACCTCCAAAACAGACCATTCTTTGAAACTGCTCACAACTGTGAACTTCAAAAGAATGACTTCCTAGTGAGGTAGACCATTCTGCTTGACCATTACTGAGAGTGTCTGTGAAGAAGAATGACTGTCCTAGAACATTTCCCCACACTGGCCACAAGGGGAATCACTGTCTAAGGTACATTAGCAATCTATCAAACCATTTTCATTACGAAAATGATTGTCTGATCTAGACCATTTTCTGAATTGGAAAATGCCTTCCCGTCAGAAATCTTCTTGACCACTACTGAGAGTGACTGCCAAGAAGAATGACTATCCTAGACCATTCCCCCACATTGGCCACAAGGGGAATCACTGTCTATGGTACATTAGCAATCTATCAAACCATTTTCATTATGAAAATGACTGCCTGATCTGGACCATTTTCTGAACTTGAAAATGCATTTCCATCAAAAATCTCAAACCACTTTCCGAACCAGAAAGGAACTTCCTATCCTGGACCATTTTCCAAGATGGAAAATGAATGTCCATAAATCAATGATATATCAGTGCTCCATCCCAACTTGGAGAGCCATCTCTTCCCTTTCAGCTAAGGGAGTTATTTCCATGATCCCCAACTTGTCTCGTAAGTATGCAAACTTTATCATGGACAGAGGCTTTGTCAAAATATCTTCTGTCTGCTCATCTGTGGGGATATACTAGAGCTTCACTTCTCCTTCCTGGAATTTATCTCTAATAAAGTAGTATTTGATCTCAATGTGTTTAGACCGTTCATGAAACACTGGGTGCTCGGATAACCTTATACAACTCTGTTTTTCACAATATATTATGGTCGAATATGGAACCTGATCAAATAATCCAGAAATCAACTTTCTCAACCATACTGCTTCTGTACATGCCTCACATGCTGTAGTATATTATGCTTCTGTTGTGCTGAGTGCGATAGAATTCTGTTTCCTACTGCCCCAAGATATCATAGCGAAGCCCAAGATGAAACACATCCTTGAAGTACTCCTTCTATCTTCTGCACTTCTTGCCCAATCCGAATCTGTGAATCCATGAAGCTGTATATCACTGGATGCGGTATATCTTAAGCCATAGTTTAGCGTCCCACGAATATAACTTAGAACATGCTTTGCAACTATCCAATGCACATGTCAGGGTTCCACCAGAAACTGGCTTAGGGTGTTTACAACAAAGAAAATATCTGGTCGAGTATTCACTAAATACATTAATGACTCAATCAATTTCCGATATAGGGACGGGTCTACTGGATCAAAATCTGAGTCTCTTACTTTCCTTATATTTGTGGTCATAGGAGTGTCCATGGATTTGCAATCCATCATTCCAAATTTTTGAAGAATCTTCACAACATACTTTCCTTGTCCAAAGAATACTTCACCACGCTTCTTCCATACTTCTATTCCCAAGTAATAATGCATGAGACCAAGATCTTTCATATCAAACTCATAAGTTAGTTCCTTCTTACACTAGATGCTGAGAGACTCTTCACCTGTCAAGAATAAATTGTCGACATTTAGCAGTAGAATCACAGGTGCATTGTTCACGACTTTGTAGTAAATATTTGGATCTGCATGACTCTTGGAGAAACCAAGTCTTAATAAGTAGTTGTCTATTCCGGAATACCAAGCTCTTAGAGCTTGCTTGAGTCCATACAAGGATTTCTTTAGTCTGCAAACATGAGTGTCTCTGGAGTGTACTTCAAATCCTTGAGGTTGTTCAATGTATACTTCTTCTTCGATTTCTCCATTGAGGAAAGTTGTCTTTACATCCATTTGATGTAAACTCCATCCCATGGAAGAAACAAGAGACATAATGGCTCTAATAGAAGTATATATGGAAACAAGAGCAAATGTCTCGTCATAGTCTTCTCCCTCCTTCTGGGATAACCCTCTAGCTATGAACCTTGTTGTCCCCGCTTTCGCCTGCTGCATGTTTGATCTTATAGACCCATTTTGAAGTTACTACTGGTTTTTCTTTGGGTCTAGGCACAATTTCCCATACATCATTTTTCATGATGGAATGGTGTTCTTCTGTCATGGCTTCTTTCCATTGTTTCTTCTGAGGTACCTGTTCAAATGAGGTGGGTTCTTCATTTAGAAGATTTGTCATACATGCTGCATCGCTGGAGAATATTTTGGGCTTTTTGCCTTTTCTGAAGGTGCCACTTGGGGCTTTGAGTCTTTTTGCTTCTTGTAGAGTAGCTTCAAGCCAAGATGGGCGTTTCTTGGTTTTGGGTACAGTGTCTAATTCAATAGTTTCACATGGTTGCATTGGATGATCAAGTTGTTTTGTTTCTTCATTTTGACTTTCTAGAAGACATGTGCTTTCTTCTTTAAGCTCTTCATACTCTTCTTCTTCTACAATTTCTTCTATGGATTTCTTGAAAGCCATATTTTCATTGAAGGTTACGTCTCTGTTGACTTCAACCTTATGTTTTTATGGGATATAGATTCTCTAGGCCTTGGATGATTCACTGTATCCCACGAATATGACCTTCTTTCATGAGGGTTATAATTTTTTCCTTTTATCCTTGGGGATGTGAATGTAAACAGGGCATCCAAATATTCTTAAGTGTTCCACATTAGGTTTCTTTCCTGAGAAGGCTTCTTTTGGAGCCTTGATCGTTCATTAGTGCTTTCACAATTTCTTCAATAGATCTTTTCTTCCTTTCTGCTACACCATTTTGTTGAGGATTATGAGGAACAGTTATCTCCCTCCTAAGCCTTGCCGATTTACAAAATGCAACAAATTCCTTGGATGTATATTCTCCTCCATTATTCATTCTCAAGGTATAATTGATTTTCTTGTTTGTGAGGTTCTCTATCTCTGCTTTGAATTTTTGAAACTTGCTGAAAACTTTTTCCTTTGTCTTCAAGAGATATAACCAAGTCTTTCTTGAGTAATCATCTATGAAGATTACATAGTAAAGAGAATCTCCTAGAGATTTGATTAGCATCAGACCACAAACATCTGAATGTATTAGATCTAGGATTTCCTTAGATCTATTATTGTTGATTGAGAATGGTTTCTTAACATTCTTACCAAGAGCACATCCTTTGCAAATTCCTTCATGTGTAGATTGTAGTTTTGGTATTCCTTCAACCATCTTTTTGAGGAAAGGTAATGCTTGATAGTTGATATGAGCATACCTTCTATGCCAAAGTTCATTGGGATTGACTTCATCATGTATAAGAGCTTCATCATTTATTTCTAGTAGTCTGTACAATCTTCCTTCACGAGTTCCAATAACTCTAGCATTATCTATGCTGGAGTCTCTAGACCAAGATAATACTTTTGCATCTACAAAAGGCTATTATGTTTCCTTTGTCATCTAGGCAAGATATAGATACGAGATTCTTTTCTAAACCATTTATATATAAGACATTGCTCAAATGAACATTGTTACCTATTTTCAATTTGACAGAGGCTTGATGAATTCCTTCGACTGGATACCTGTTTTTATCTCCAAGTTCTACCTTGTAGGATGTTTTATTTTCATTTGGGTTAGATAGTCTCGCCTGGTCTCCTGTCATATGCTTGTAAGCTCCACTGTCAATTATCCACATGTCATCTTCAAGAGTTCCTGAGAGAGCTGACTAGTGTAGATGATCCGTCTTTTCATTCATGATTTCTGTTGACTGATAATTGGTCAAGCTTTGACCCAAAATATCAACCTTGACATTTTTTTCTTTTGAGAGTGCCAAGAGGTGTGCTGGACTAAGGCGCACTAGAATATCTTCTCCTTGAGTAAGGTATTCCATCATAAGGTGTTAAGCAAGAGTTTTAGGGTTTCTGCAACTGCACCTACTAGTAACCTTAGCGGTAGTGCTTTAGTAACTGCGCTTACTAGAAACCTTAGCGACAGTTCTTCAACGAGCTTGATAACCTTATGGCTTAGCTTCCTTCCAATGGTTAGACTGAATGAAGTATGTGTGGGCCCATAACCTGTTAGAAAAGTGGGTGTGCTCGTTTAACCATAGACAATATAGCAATACTGTCACCCAATCATAGGCACTAATGCCACCCCTGAGCACCTTGACCTCAACAGAGAGAAGAATTCTAGTAGAAAATTAATAGCCAACCAAGGCTAATGCACCAAGCAAAGATAACCAAGATTGATCAGAAAGTCCAACCCAGAAAAACAAAAATTAAAGGTTGCAGGAACTGCAGCTGCAGTTGCTCCCCAAACTTGCGCACTACTAGATTTCTGCAGTGCACACAAGTGGATTTCTGCAATTCCGAGATGTCTGTCTCAAATGAGAACTAAAATCCTATATTTATACTGCTTTCTTTAAGATTTCTGGGCTGACTTCTTCTTCTAAAGGCTAAAGACTCAATATAAAATATTTTCTTTAGCCGACTTCTCTTCTAGGGTTATGTCCAGGTCTTTTAGGGTTTCTCTTGCTTCCTGGAATATTCTAATCTCATCAAAGGTCACAAGTGGAGGTTAATACCTACCGCAACTACCATAATATCAACAATGATCTCTCTTTGATGTGAATGTCTAAGCCGAAGTTCTCTTCCCCGTTTTTCTACCTTATCATTTGCAGTTCCTCCTTAGATCACTTCTACCCAACGATCCACACTTCAATAAGTTTCCTCTTCCTACGCTGACACATAGCGTACCAACAAGCACATCCTTTCTTCCACCTCCACGCCAATGATTTCTTTGCCAATGCATAAGCCATCTCCCTCTGAATGTGGCTGACACGCCAATGCACCTCCGATAAACTTCACTGTTGCACGTCTTCCTCACCGGTGAATTTCACATGATCAACGCTGTCACATCGGTAATGTTCACACAATTACCTTTGCCACGTGCATGCCTTTCATT
>JASDQU010229088.1:0-11098 GCA_032191745.1 Picea mariana | reverse complement strand
AAAAAAAAAAAAACTAAAAAGAAATGAAAAAAAGTTAAAATTCCTCGGAAAACATTAATTTAAAAAGAAAAATATTTTTTTGTAAAAAAAAAAATAACAAATCCCTTCAAGCATTAAAAAAAATAGAGAAAAAAATACTAAAAAAAACTCAAAAAGAAACAAAATTCAAAAAAATATTTTAAAAAAAATATAAAATAAAAAAATATTTGAAATAAATATTAAAATTGCGTAACCTAAAAGTTTATTTTAAAAAACATTTTGAAAATAAAGTAAAAAACACTAAGTTTCATTTAAAATTTAAAAAAATCAAAATCAAAAACTTTATATATCATATAACCATAACTAGAATACCCCTGAAGTGGGGGAAAGGAAACGCTGAAACAAATTAGCATATTTTTTTATGACAAACATATTTAGTGAGAGAACAGACTATGAAACAAAAATAATATAGAGAAGTGAATGGGGGAATAATTTTTTCCAAATATATAGCAAAAACAAAAGATGTTACATGTGTATTTTTTTTTGACTACTGAAATGTCAAATCATAATTTGATATGAAAATGCAATAAAACTTAAGACATTTTTTAGCATATCCTTGAAGCCGGAAGGGGAACATTGAAGTGAATAAAGGTGGTTATGTTGTTCAAAGATCAAGGGATTTGTTTTTTTGATGAAAATAAATGCTTCAAAAGGTCTTATAGCTAGGTGATTTTGAATGCACCTACGATGAAGGGACACATCATTCTTCTTCTCTCTTGCTTGATTGATCTAGTTATGATCTAGGTAGATCTATAGGGAAAGTAGTAACCACTTGTTCCCTTATGTCTTTGAACTAAAGATAGGGGTCTTGGTCCAAAGGGGAGCTTAGCATGTCCACGGGGTAAGATTTCTCACAACAAATATTGATTTCATCCAATCATTTATGTAGATTGGTTTTGGGCATAATGTGAGGGGATTTTCTAGATCGATAAAACAATAGATGAGATCTTTATTTTTTATTTTTTAGTCCTAAATAGTATATCTAAGGGTGACAATGTGATGAGTTGTAGCATGGTAATTCCCAAAGAAGGTGTGCATGTTGGCTTTTTAATTATTGTTTTTTATCCAATGACTATTTTTCTTTCAAGAGTCAAACTAAAAATCTAGACAATTTATTCATAGAAAGTGAAATAATCTAACGTTATCCTTTCTTAATATTTTAGCCACTCACAATACTAGTGGCTCTATATCCCACTAAATTTACAGAAAAAAGACAAAAAAAAAAAAATCCTTACACAAATCACTACCTCAATGTTAATTCTTACCATCACCCAACTCAAAAATCAAATAAATAGTACCCTCCATATATCTAATAAAAACCACCTTGATCACACAAAATCCCATCTCATCTCAACAATGGCTACACCAACTATCGTCTCAACATCACCGCGTGTTATTAATAGTTAACATACTAATTCCCTTATGTCATCTCGCAATTACCGTCGGAACAATGAGTCATTCATTTTATGCATGGATTGACCACCTGCTTCCATAGACGTCCCCAAAGTATTCATTATTTTATTCAATTCACAAACCAATACATGCTCCTCCTTCTGCATCAACTTGATTGTTCTCAGAACAATGTGATAATTGACAGTGATTGGCGTTGGCTTATATGAATTCAAGGCATGCCACACCACATATTGAAAAGTAGATATTTGGAATGTGAAGCGCAAATTATAACATTTTCATTTTCTGTATGGATCTAATAGACAAATGAATGACCATTTTTAACACGATTCTAAATGCACAATCCATTTACATTTGGGGCCAATGAATATCGATACCAATCATTCACATAATAGTTTTTATGGTTCATGCAGCGGATGTTCAATGGCTCAATGTAATGTGATGATTGCACTATAAGAATCTATTTGAAAATATAAATATTAAAGAGAATTAGCATTCTCATATTTCAGATGAATTTAAATTCCACAATTTAGGATGGATGGAAGCTTCCTTGATCTTCTCAAAGGCCTCCATGAAACACTTCGACAACATATTTGCATCGATGTAAGCTATTCAACCTACCACGTGGATTTTGATAGTGCCCATGGCCTCTATGAAACACTTCGACAACATATTTTCATCGATGTAAGCTTTTCTACCTACCACTTGGATTTTGATAGTGCCCATATAACTCAGAATAAACTCATAGAGACTCTGCATGAAAATTAAAAAAAAAAATCATCGAATATGTAAACCCAGAAAAACAACTTTAAATTCCCTGTATTAATCAATGTACTTTTGTAACAGTTACTTCAAAAGACCATATTCTATATTTATTTCTTTGATTTCATTCAAATCAGCAAAAATGGTGAAGAAACTTGACAGGTTGTTTACTCACCAGAGGTGCACCGCATACAAAGAAGGAAAAACTTTTTAGTACATTCCCCTAGATTGCTATATTTTCCATTGGACCAATCATATTTGATATGACCATCGTTGTATTGGAAAGAGTATTATATAAAGATCTAGAAGTATCCTGGGTTGTATCATGGATGTAAATTAAAAATCAATGTGACTATTTAGTCCATTTAAGAATGGGTATTTGGTTATTGGAAGTTTAAACATACCTGCGGTCCTTTCAACTTAAGCTAAAAATCTAAAAATTTTGGCATTGATGAAAACTCCTAAATACATTTTATGTCTATCCATTATATACTTTGCCCTTCTCACAAACTCTAGAGGATTCTTGACCTTTCCCATGATAGGTACCCACACATGCGACAAAGCAATGTGATTTCCCCAAGGTGCTCGAGTTTTTGGTTTTAACATTTCATCTATGTTTTGCACAAATTTATGTTGTCAACAGATCTCTCAAAGTATCTTCCTCTTATTACCAAACAAAAACTAATACAGAATAAATAAATGCATTTGAAAATATGTTTAATGCATAACCTATATTCCAGCTAAGACTCTCATGTTTAACAAACATAGTGTTGTGACTCTTGATTTCTTCATTTGTTTAATAACAATTTCCTTCAGAGGCTCATATCTCTTTTCATAAGCATCTTGCAATCTTTGTTATCCAACTACAATACCCAAAGAGCAATGAAAAGTTCATAACATCTAAACGAATTAGTAATAATGCATCAAAGTCGATATTGTTATGAAGACAATGAGGTAATTGATGCTAAACTATGAAGTAATAAGACTGAATATAATAGGAAAACTAATACCAACTGACAGGTGAATCTACAACTAAAGGTGCATGCCGTAGAAAATTACTCCCATGATCACAACATTCATTGTCCACAGAGCATATCAAAGAGCTATAAGTATATATGTCAATCACGCAATATGAATTAGTGTGGTGAGCATGTGACGGTCACATAGACCTCATGCGAGAAACTATATAATTTTCCAACTTCTATTATTATTAATCCTTAGTGGTGGTGGGAGAGTGGTGGTTAATTTTATGTTTGTTGCATACCCCCAAGCAGGGAAAGGGAATGTAGAAAAAATCCATAAATTATGGAGAAATGAAAACAATATTTGGGGTTGGTTTTTTTGACTTGTATTTAAAATGGGTCATAGATTTGGTTTTTTTTTTTACTCTTGTCTTTACTCCCTAAATCTAAATGCTTTATAGTCCAATCCCCTGTTTCCCACCAATTAAACTAAGAGGCTTAATAATTAGTATACATTCATCCTAATTAAAGTCGGTCATAGATTTGGGATTGTTTTTGACCCATCAAATTTCTTCACCCTTGGAGTCACAATATCCTCTTTCCCACGAGCTAAGCAGAGTAGAAATTGTGCAAGGTTTTAAATCTCATTCTATTCCAACTCTACATTCACGAAATTATAAATGTACATGATATCACTTCCAGGATAAAAGCTACTATTTCCAAAGCTCTGAAATGTATGCTACATTTTATTCCAACCCTACATTCACGAAATTATAAGTGTATAGGATATCATTTCAGGATAAAAGCCACCATTTCCAAGGGTCCTACCAAAAGATATATGAAATATTCAAACGATTCAATAGGTTACCTCCAATTCAAAATATTTTGAGCCAAAAATTACATTCAAATTTATTTTGAGCCAAAAATTACATTTCAAATTTAAATGAGAAGGTGAAAACTCGGATCCTCCAGCCGCTAAATTTAATACCTAGTATCAATCAATCATAATACAAGACAAATATAGCTCTTTCAAAAATTTATCTTATAAAAATACACCACATAGAAAATCATGCAAATACTTGTGATATTATTAATATCTTTTCAATAAAAAAAATTGAAATAAATTCGATATTACCATGTATGCTCTTCTATAGTGTTTTGATACTTGTGATATTATTAATATCTTTTCAATAAAAAAATTTGAAATAAATTCGATATTACCATGTATGCTCTTCTACAGTGTTTTGTTTTTTTTCTTAGAGTGAAGGGTTCTCATATAAATTTGCCTCTCAGATGATTTTATATAAATTCCTCAAAGAAGTTTGCACTTATAGATAAATTTGCCTCTCAGATGATTTTTTTCGGCGTTCCCTTTCCCTCCAGCTACCATTCAACCTGGACTCTTCTATTTTGCTTTATTGCTCCTCCTCATATTAATTCACTCCTTGGGTACTTCCCCATCTCCTCTTCCCTGAACGAGAGTTGTCCTTTTTCTTTTTGTTGAAACTCAACTTCACTTGCCAGAGTAACAAATTTTCTATCTCCAATGGCCAACAGAGGAGAAATTATTGCAAAGTTTCTTGGTGGCGTTGTAAGGCTATACAAAGATGGATCCATTGATCGTTGCAATGGCGTTCTATTCCATTTCTCTCAGGGTGCCTTCGTCGATGGCGTCGCTTCCATGGACATAACACTTGACGAACATGGTTGTAAAAGAATTAATTGCCTGCAATAACTTTTCCATAGCAGGCAAGGTGAAAGTAGTCAATAAAGAGTTAATCGATAGAGTTAATTGGCATAGCTATATGCTACTAAGCATTTCAATGCCCCTCTAGATGTGGTTATGATAGCCTCATCTAGCTTGTAAGATGCTTCCTTTAGACAAAGGAGGATGGAACTTACTAATGCGGCCTAACACTAGGCTGGGCTAGCTGGTCACCTTCTGTTCTTTGTGTTGTTTTCTTTTCGACAATACAACAGTTGGATATTCCTATATAACATAATATTTCAATTTGATCCAAATGACACCCTGTATGACTTAAGCTATCAAGCTGAGAATGGGCATTTGAAGATACAACTAGCAATTCAACATAGTGTACGTAGCCAAAATCAGAAACATCTTACATGCTAGCTTTCAACACGAGAATAGGAATTGGATGAGTAAAAGCTAGTCACTGAGCATTTTAGCAAAAAAAGACTACTTAAAAAGTTAGTTAAACAATGCAAGTAAAACAAAGGTAGTGGTAATTGGTGTAAGAGATACAAATTCAGATAAAATCCATTTGAAAGGCCAGAAAACAAAAGAAGTATTCCTTTGAAGCACTTGGGGATTTGACGTCTCTTCTAATTATAAATGGAATGTGTGTATTAAAAAAGAAGAGTCAAAACATTTTATTCTCTTCAGGACATAGAAGAAGTATTCCTTTGAAGCACTTGGGATTGGACGTCTCTTCTAATTATAAATGGAATGTGTGTATTAAAAAAGAAGAGTCAAAACATTTTATTCTCTTCAGGACAAGTGTAAGAAGATGCATTTTTTGGTTTGGAAAACAAGGGAGTTTCTATTCAGAATTTTGGTACAGACTGTAATTTATTATTTTACATTGAACCCCAGTTTGGAGACTGGGAATTTCTCAGGAGGATTGGAAGAAATCAAGAGTTCTTTCATATAGAAGAATTAGGAGTGGCATTGCAAACACCCTACCCAATCCTTTTACATAAACAGGTAAGCTTCCTTTAGAAGCAGAAAAACTTTGTCACTTTATACATATAGAGAAAAAAATCAACACAATGGACAAAACCATCTCCCATCTCGGGTTATGATGGCAACACAGGTAGGTTGTAAACTTCCGAAACAAGTAGTTTCCGAGATTTTCAAAGAAAATATACGGATGCACCTGGATTATTTGTGGTAAATTCCCATACATCTACCAATCTAATTAATGTAGAAACACATGATCATGGTACTAAACTTTCCGATAAATAAAAACAGCCGGAAAAAAACCCTCACAGAAAAACTGAGTCTGAGGGGAAGAAGCTTAAAGGGTTTGAAAAACAAAGACAATACTGGACAAAAATACCTTACAGGAACACTGAAAACTAAGTCTAAGGAGAAGAAGCTTCTATATATAAATAATATGATGATAATAATGATGATTATTATATTTAAACACATGTACACCACCTTTTAAACTTTTCTATATATAAATAATATAATAAATAATACAATGATAATAATGATGATTATTATATATAAATAATATGATGATAATAATTATGATTATTATTCTTTATAAAGACAATTAAATTTATTTTAAAGATTAAAAATTTTAATAAATAAAATAAAATCAAGATTGTTTAAAAAAAAAATGTATAACATCTTTTATTATAATAATGATGATGATAATAATGATAATAATGACTTTTTATTATAATAATAATAATTATAATAATGACTGATATTATTTTATAAGACAATTAATTGATTTATTTTAAAAGATCATAAAGTTTTAATAATATTAGGCACATTAATTTTTTATTATAGATAAACATAAATAAGTTTTTTTCATAATCCCATTTTTAAAAATTATTTAACATAAATAAAAAATTTAATCAATTTAATCAACATGTATGTTACTATAAATTTAATCAATTTAATAAAAAATAAAAAATTAATCAATTTAATCAAAGTTACGTATGTGACTGCAAACTTTAAACACGTATGTTACTATAAATTTAATCAACCCAATAAAGAATTCCAATTGATTTGACATTTTCAACAAAATATACGTTAATGATATAAAATTCCAATAAACAAGTATGACAAATTTTAAAGGGTGAAAATAATCACATAAATTTGGTACCCTTGGAATGGCAGCCAATTCACTGGAAAATTTGTTATAATCAAAATTGTTTTTTTCCAGTTTCCACGTCAAAGAGAATTGCACTCCACTCTCATTTTCTAAAGTACACTTTTCTTTATCACGTGGGTGTGTTTGATCGTTCGTTTCAAAATGTCTAATATTAAGCTTCGACATTCAACATACCCATACAAAATAAACACCGTGGGGTCATGTTAGGTTTTTAATAATATTGTTATTGCTATAAATTCATCGTAAAATTTGAATGGTGTTATTTATTTAATTAAAATATTATTAATATACGTTCATCATAAGTCCATAAAAATATTCTTAATATTAATTTTTTAAAGTATTTAAATATTAATATTTTCATTATTCTTTGAAATATAATATATTTAAGTTAGAGTATTATAATCAGAAAAATTATTTTAAAAATATAAACTTTAATTTAGAAAAACTTTAAACTTTACACTTCATAGATGGCAGCGTTCATCAACCAAAGTTGCTTTTTATTTAATATGAACAAGTGGTGTTACCCCCTTGGTTGGAATCTGCCCTAGTAGCACACCGCATTGCCAAAGAAAAAATTAGAAATGACATTAATGTATTAAGAGTCGGTGCTAGTTTATAATTATTCTACTAATAATAAAAATCTTAAAAAGAAATAAATAAAAAAGGGATTTGTCTTTGCGGTACTTACGATATGCCAAAGATTCGACCACGCCTCCTTTGCTTCCTCCGTCAATGAATACCAAACCGCATGAAACATAGTTGAAATCGCTAGAAAAATAGTAACCGAGGACATTTTTGGGGGAAACGGCCTTGGCTCCGAAGGGAAAAGGAGAAAACTCTGCAACAAACAGTTCACAGCAAGGAAAATCAATGAGGCCGCAGAGAGTTTATGATGGGAAATCAATGAGGCGACATACAATTTACTGTGCGGCTTTTGTTTGTATACCCCATGGACTCCCGATTTTCACCGCTTCTGTGTAAAGTGGGAAGCCGATGTAGGCACCCTCATCATCTTCGTCCACTATATATTGGCTCCCATGCATCACCTCCCTGCGGCTTACCACAATTCCATCTCTGCATTCTAGTGGCTCCATTCTCAGTTCATGTCCATCGACGGAGGAGGAGGTGCCAAAGAGGCAAAAAACTGAGACACTGTCCTCGTTGTCTATTAGTTCAATGGATGAGGGCTTTGGCTTGTTCAAGGGCTTCCTTGATATTTCCCAGACATCTTTCCACTAAATCCGACAAATGCCTTCCTTCTTCTTCAAATTGGCAACGACTCATTCATACTGGCGAGTTGTCTTGAGAAGTTGAACGTTCTTCCCCAACTTCAAAACACCCTGCAACTGTTTGAAGAGGGGACTGATAATGACGTCCTTAAGGTATGTATGTAACGAGGGAGCAATGGCTTCGAGAGCCAGGGTGGAGCTCAGTGTAACGCAAACAAAAAGGAATAGGGATTGGAAACAAAGGGCAAACATGGATGAAGGCCCTCGACAGATTTGACAGATGACGAAGGCTCTCATAGGAACCTCCCTTAAAGAACGATTTCGACATAATAATAATAATCTATTTTTAAGGTCATGGCCAAGCCAGACACCAAATTGGTCCTCTGCCCAATGATTTGACTGTTAAAGTCTACCGAGGTATACATACTCTACCCCCTCTGGATTTGAACTTGTGACCTTTTAGAAGGAAACACATGTTCTTAACCATTACTATATATTTATTTAGATACATATATACACAACTATATATAATTGCATAGATATAAAACTATATATATATATATATATATATATATATATAATTTTTTATGAACATTTTTCATTTAAATTTTATTTTTTAAGTTTTTTAATATAAATTTTAAATTTTTTGGTTATAATTTTAAGGTTTTTTAAAATATTATTGTTAATTTTTTAAAAATTTTGTATTAAAGTTTTTATTTTAGGTTTTTTAATTTTGGGTTTTTTATATATGTTTTTAATTTTTTTTGTTTTTTTCATCTTTTTAAAGTTTTTTTTAGGCTATAATATTTTTTTTTATCTTTTGTTAGTTAATTTTCTCATTTTCTCTTAGTTTTTATATAAAATTTTTATTTTATGGTTTTTTTTCCTCTTTAGTTTTTTAAGTTTTTTTCTTTAATGTTTTTTTTAATATAACTTTTTTTTAAATGCTTTTCTAAAATTTCAATTCTTTTTGTTTTCTTAATTTTTTTTAGTTTTTAATTTATCCAAAAAAAATGAATTATATATTTTTTCTAAATATTTAAAAATAGTGTTATTTAACTACAATTATTTTCTATGTATTAAAGTAAAGGTAAAAAAATGTGTTAAAAATGATATTTTCCACTATATTTAAAAAGTATGGAACCATAAATTAATCAAGGACGCATAATTATATGAAAAATCTTAATTTAAAAAACAAAAGTACATGGTGTACACCATTTTTAACATTGGAAGAAGCATGAAAACATGATTAAAAACACCATTGAACCAAAAAATATAAAGAATTGAAAATAGATGAAAAAACATCGTTGAGAACAAAAAAATTGAACAATTTGAAAATAGATGAAAAAACATCGTTGAGAAAAAAAATTGAACAATTTGAAAATAGATGAAAAAACAAGCATTTTAAAAAAAAAGTGGAAACATTATTTATTGAAAAATTTAAAATATCAAAAACCCAACTAAAAGGGAGGGGGGGTGCTACCAGTAGCACCATTTTTAAAAACGGGGTAAGAAACTTGATCCCCCAAAAAAGAGAACTTTGTAGAGTTCTTGTTAAGTTGGTAACTATGTTTATCAAGGCCACATGTATTCAAGGACATAGTCGAACCTTAAATCCACGGTACTCTATGAGTTTGATGCTTCACCTACAATGGGGCATTCATGGTTTACCAAAAATTATGAATGGGTCAAACATTATTTTTTCTGGGACAGTATGAAATAGGATATCCACAGCTTTGTGGTTGAATGTGATACATGTCAATGCAATAAGGGAGAAATAGTCAAAGCTCAAGGCACACTCCAACTCCTCCCGATTATGCCTGCTAATTGGAGAGATATTTCTATGGATTTCATTGTTGGATTACCCAAATCGAGAAATAAGTCTATCATCATGGTGGTAGTTGATCGTCTTTCCAAATATGCTCATTTCTATGCTCTTCAACACCCATTCACCGCATCCATAGTGGCTCATTTTTTTATGGATAATATATTCAAACTCCATGGCATGCCTCATTCCATTGTCTCTGACTGTTAGGTTCCTAACCTGCACATAGGTAGAGCAATATATTCGGGTGTAATAAAGGTCAATATTAATAAGGCCTTTCAATAAAATAAAATAAGGCGGATGTAAGAAGACCTAATAGAAGCTTCTGCTTCTAGAAGGATCTTCCTCTAGATGCTTTTTTTTAGTATAAATAGGAGTCTAGGGTATGAGAACCCTATCTTGGATATTATTGTAATAGAGCTCTTCTCAACTGGAGGTTGCCCCCTCGAAGAGGCCTGTGAACATTGCTTTCATATTCAAAGTGCTATTTCTGTTGTTATTCTTATATCATTTCATTGTTATTGTGGTGAATGTTCTGGTTATATTGTTGTTATTCTGCCATTACTAGCATTTTATTTCAGTTCTGCATACATTTTATATCTGGTATATTACAAGTGGTATCAAAGCACTTTCCTCGACAGAAAGTGTGGGTTAATGTTTTTTCAGGGTAGAGACATATTCTTGTGTCTTTAAGCCACAGAGATCTGTCATTACGTGCATAAACCTGCGGTTGAGGGATTCATACACGTAGGAAATACAAGTGGTACTTAAGCACACATCTATTGGCCACCCTTGTAACCCCTGTTGGTACCCCTTCGAGTGGTAGCGCATCAAACAACACCTGTGTATGGATCGACCTAGATTACTTGAAGCTCTCTTTAGATAAACCAATCGGCCACCTGATTGCTATAGTGTCACCAAGAACAACACTCGGGAAGATACTCTCTAGTACCTGGGTAGTCGGGTAGTATGGCTAAGGGTACGTTCTATCCTCCTTAG
>JASDQU010229087.1:0-17195 GCA_032191745.1 Picea mariana | reverse complement strand
TGAAGGGCACGTCGCACAAAAGAAACACAAGAAGCGAGTGGCACCCTTGGAGCACGTGGTGCATCCTGAAGGGAAAGTTGTACATAGGAAACGAACGAGGCGAGTGGCACCCTTGGAGCACGTGGTGCATCCTAAAGGACACGTCGCATTGATGTGGATGAAGGAAACAAACCTAAAAATCCCTAAGACAATAATGCCTTAAGAAATCCTTAAACAACTTCCCTAACCTAGTGTCACCCAGTTCAATTTCTAAACCTAAGTCTAGAAAAAAAACTTATCTAAGATAAAAATTTCGTTTAACCTTAAGGAAAAAGGCCCTAACTCTAACTCAAAAAAGATCCTAACCCTAATTCTAAATGAAATAGCTCCAATGAATCTTGACCTAATCCTATACCCAAATATCATTATTAATAGCAATTAACCTTAATAACCATTAAAATAATTAAGCAAACATCATTATGAGATTTAGGCTAGAGTTCACACCTCAATGCAGTGCAATGAGAACACAATTTTTAGAACGTACTTGAGCTCTAGTTCTTGGGTTTATTAATGTTAACTTCATCCAACTATACATCCAATATATCAACGGATACAAGATTTCATAATCTTTTTCAACCTTTTAACTTTTAATGAACTCATAACTTTTATTCAATTTGAAACGTAACTTTTCTTAAAAATATAAATATACATAAATTACAGTTTTAGTTAACTCAGACAATAAATTTCCTTGAAGGCATCTCCTTCTTTAAACACAACTTTCAATGAGAGTTCATTAACACATTTGAAAGAATAACTTTTATGAAAACCCAACTTCTGTCAAATACATAATCTTATAAAAACTTTTAAAGCGTAACTAAATTGAATGCTTAAGGGACTAAACTATTTTCGTTAAAACTCATACATAAACTCAGACGGAACCAATAGTAATAAAATTATTTAAAGAGTGGGATTATAAAAAGTATGAATTTAAAAATAAAATGAAAATATGCATTGGCGCATTTACCTTTTTGGTTTAAAAAAAAAAAAGGGAAAGGGAATAATAAAATAGGGAAATGAGCCTTTTAATAAATTTAAAGAAAATAATTTTGGGAGAAACGTGGGGGATGAGTGACACTTGTAAGACAGAGAATTTTTGAGGGTTTTTCATTAAAACTTAAATTAAATATGATTTAGGGAAAGGGGTCTCAAAACTTATATAAAAGAAAGGGGGATGAGGGGAAAAGGGGATGGGCTGTTAGGTATCGTGATGCTGTCGAATTTGGACTGGACTGATTGCTTGTGAGGAGTTGGGACTTTCTCAGCTGGGATTAGAGTGGTAGCTCAGCCTTGGAGGTGAGCTGGGAAGCTAGGTTTATCTTCTGGATCTTGTGTGGCCCCTTTGTGGCTTGGGGGCTAAGGGGGAAGCAGAGTACCCCTAGCATTTGGCTGGGAGGTACTAGTGTAGTCTCTACGGCCGGCAAGCGGGAGCGGCACGGAGCAGGAGCAGCACGGAGCGCGGATGTCATCGAGGCAGGAGATAAGGAAATGGTATGGTTTTTGTTGTTGGTATATTAGGATGCATTATGACCTGTCTGGTATCTAAACATTGGTGGTAATTGGGGGTTAATGGCTGTTCTATTTTCTACTCGGTGATCGTGACTGTATTGCTGCAACTATTATTTTTATTAAAGATTTCTCTCATGATATAGTATCATTGATGTTGTCCATTACATTTGATACCCTATCGGTTTCTGAGTTTGTAGTACCACTATCAAGTTTTGGATGATCCTCTAGAATTAAATTCTACTACTGCTACTACCTCTGTCCTTGTCGTTCCTCCTTGCCTCTGCTCTACCTTTAACCCTTTATTTTTCTTGCACTACCTCTTAAACCCTCAAATTGGAGGCTGCAGTTAGCTTACTTGGGCGCGCTCTCTGCCCCTTAGAGTTAGATTATGTCTGAACCACACCTTGGCAAAGCCTAGATCGATATCTTATGTAGTGCCTTAGTCACCTAGCTGGAGAGTTAACTGTAATTCTAGTTGCAATTGCCCCTGTCTGCATTAAATCTCTGGGCAATAAATTATCTCAACTCTGCATTTTCAACCCTATTTAATTCATTGTCTGAATACAATTTTACTGACATGGAATTTATCCAAATCATCCCTCCTAGCAGTGCCAGAACGATGACCTTCACCCTACCTCTTTTTGAAATTAAAACTCGTATCTACCCCCTCTGTAAATAAATTGTTAAAATTTTCGAACTGGTTATGTATGGTCATTTCTCAGACAGAAATTTTTGTGCCAGGTTTTCTTTCTCTGAACTTCCGTCCTAGATGGGCAAGGAATGAGAAATTATGGGGCCTCGTGCCCCTTCTCTGACTTCCATTCTTATGTTTGGAAGACAGCGACTCTTCCCCAGCTGTGCACCTTTCCTTCGTGGTTGTAACGCCATCTCCTTCCCTATGCAACCAAGTCAGAAAACCTAAATCAGTTGTTCAACTCCTTTTCCTTATTCTTCGCCATAATGGCTGCCCTAAGATGCGCACTGGCCGGGGACAGAAGTGTTGATTTCAGAGAGGTATGAACGGCTACACGGTAGAAACCGAGTGGCTTAGTGTTATATCGTAGGCGAGGAATTGAATCGGATATCAACATCTTATCCTCCGTGTTTTTGTTTTGATCTTGGTTGGGGTGGCAGATAGCGTATGGGCAAATCGTAGAGTGGTGATTAACGAACGGCTTGGACTAGTATTGCAGATAAGGTTGATGTGTAGGTTAAAGTTTCCTTAGGTTGTAATTTAATGAAATGCGTGAGAGGGATGATGTTAAATGTAAGGTTAGGGTTAGTCAGTTAAATTGAAACTTCAACGTTACTTTAATTGCCAAATCATTACAGTCCAAAATGTTGGAGAGTCCGCTGTAATGCGACTTGGTGTTATTTACATGGCAACATAAAATGCAAATATAAAGTGCAATATAAATGCAGTTTTAATATAGCGTTTTATAATGGCAATATAAAATAGTAATAAGTCATATAAATGTAGATGTTGCCCCATTTCTTCGCCGTAGTTAGTCGACAATACATAAATCGGGCCCTTGTATTCTTGTTATGCTATCGGGGTGCTGAGAAGCACACGAACCTTTTAGGGTAGACTCTTTTCCAGAATGGATGAGGGGTTTGAGTAATTCCCTTTTTCCATTTAAATTAACCTTTTATGGTCATGATGACTACGGATATTGATAATTTATTTAAATTGACCTGTTGATTTGAGCTGTCTAGTTTTCTATGATTATGATGGAATAATTCTGCTTTTCCTTCCATAACATCTGGATGTTGAGCTATTCTACTAAATTAAATGGTTATATTATAGTTGTTTTCTCGATATAGTATTATAATGATTAGTTCTGTTTTATTTTTTTTTCCTTCCACAAAAACATGATATTTGTATATTCCCGAATGTAATGGAATGAAATGCGTAGAATGAGATGTTAATGCAATTATAAAATGCAAAAGTAAAATACAATATCAATATTTTTATGGTAAGTTTTGTTGTAATGTGACCTCGTTGTTATCTTAAATGGAAATTATAAAATGCAATTACAAAATGAATTATTAAAATACAATATTAATATTGCTCTAAGGAAGGTTATGTTGTAATATGATTTTGTGGTTATCTTGAATGGTAAGAATTATGGCTAGTATAAAAGGCAATAATAGTATTTTTTTATGGTAGGATTTCATCAATTGTTGGGAATTATGGAAAAAAAAAATGTATTGCGGATATTGTTTCAGGTCAATGCTGTTAAAATTGTTGGATTTGTTAACACAAAAATGTATGGTCGATGAACTAAGCACAATCAGTTGTGATGAGATGTACCTTAGGAATAACAATTAATCGAATTTCCATTATTTCCAAAGGGTTGATTGAGTAACATGTCGATTAACGAAATCTAAAATGGAGAATTTGGACAATGACTAAGACCTATTGGGTCATTGTTAATGCCTTGTCTTAACCTTGTGTGGTCATAGTCAGAACCCTTCTGATTGCGTCTTCCGTGGAGGACGTGGTTGATTCTTTCAATCCTTGTTGTACTTCGGTAAGAGTTTGGTTGCTTGGTCTCCTAGTGTCGGGCGGGATGTAGACACCTCATTGTAGCCCAGTATATAAGTTTGTGTGATTATTTTGTGTAAAGGATATTGTGCCGTATCAAGAGTCTCGGGCCCTTTAAAGGAAGGGTTTCCACTCTTGCGACACACCTGATGGAGACTACTAGTTTCTTCCTGAGCAGTCAGCCAGGAGCCTATCTGACCTTCTCTCTCTCCGAAGAAGAGAACTAAGATTAAACGCCCTACTTTCCAGTGAAGAAATAGTAAGATCTACTACTATGGATCCTTCCCTCTATGTTCGTACTGTGCATAACCCAGTATGTTCGTTAAATGTTTGCGTTGTGCGCCTTGTGTCTATGGTCATTATTGCTTGCAGTTACCTGTTGTGTTCCCTCAGTCTTCTTGTGATGAACATCGTGGTTGCGTCTTCTCGGTTGTCGAGTGGCGTCATAGAGTCAAGTATGCCTGTTACTTCTCACGCATGCACACACCTTAAACAAAAAAAAAATTTGCACCTGTTATCAGAGTTCTTGTCGTAACGAGGAGGTCGTTACACACTCCTAACATTACTAACCACATGACTAATGTTCCTAACAATATGCATGTGCTACAGTATCTAGCACCAACTCACCTTACACCATACACATTTCATCAAGAAGAAATCTTCAAGCCCATAATAACTCTTCAAATGATCTTCACAGATAACACAATAGATTTATAGAATCAACTTTGTTGCAAACATCTCTGATTTATCCAATTTTTATTGAAATTTTCAGGTTTTTGAGTTATCTAATTTTTTTAGGCCTGTTTTTTTCGAGTTTTTCAGGTCTAAGTTTATGCTTGTTGAGTTTTGCCAATTTTGCTGATTTTCTTAGTTAATGACCACTGCCAATTTTTTACTGATGCAAAGTTTTTCAACAGTGTTCAATACTTGCAAAACACATCACTTAATCTTAAATCTGGACAAAGACCATAACATATTTGTATTTTAATTTTTGTTTATTAGAAAATATATACAGTCAACAATTGGAGGAAATTGAATGATCACATGGCATTATTTTGTATTGTGGCACAGTTTCAGTTTTTTCTTTTTATTCTTCTTTTGTAATATAGTTTTAGTTGTTTCTTTGTAAATAGTAACTGATTTGATGTTATGTGATATGTAGTATGTCCCGAGGGATATTACAAGGATTGCAAGCAACAAGGATAAGTCAACATATGTTTTAGCTTCACAGAGAGAACAACAACAGTGTCAAGAAAATGAGATCTTGATTGAGAATAATAAGAGAGATGTTGTTGAAGTAAAAGAATGACATGTTAGCTATGATTCTAACATTTCTCATTCAAGATGGACAGAGACACTTGAAGATGAGGTTGGTGTTTCTATAAAAAATATCCAAGACCCAACATGTAGTGAATGCAAACTTAGTGTTAGAATTTATGACATTTGAGTTTATTGTCTCGATATGCAAGCAAGCATGTATATGTGTTCACAAACTGTTTTCCTTGTTTTCATGGAAAATGGAGGGAAAATCTTTTGTGGAAATTCTCGTTTCTGCAAATTCTCATGTCAGTGTCTTTGCTTTTATTATTTTACATTTTCATCAAGCTTTGGAAGAATGTTTATTATCTTAAAAGGAAATGGAGGCTATCCTTTTACTTGTGCTAGATTTTATGGTCTACCTGTAGATTTGAATATATGACTAAAATGATCAACTTTCCATGGATTGTGTTGATGATCCTTTCTTTCATCGGTAAAATATAATTTTCATGGCAACATAGCTTATTGACCAAGCCTTTCATGTACACAATTATGAATATTGTGGGTAGGCCTTGTAAGATAATAACACCATTTTTGCACTCTTTTAGACCACCTTGAAGTTCAAAATAGTTTTATCTATACACCTTGATTGCTTGGATGTTTGTTAGTATACACAGTATAATACATCCTGATTACAAGAATTCACAACAATACTTATCATTGTTGAAAATTATCTTGTAGTCTAATTTGTCTTTCATTATGATGTAATTACTTTATTATGATTACATTGTTAGGAAGTCCTCATTTTTGGGTGTTTATGATTTTTTATGAATATGATACATTACTAACATGTTGGGTGATTCAATTTGCTTCTTGGTTGAATTTTGTGTTCAGTTGACCATTTATTTTCTCACTTTGTTTTTTGACTACCTTAAACTCTTTATCACCCAGTTTGGGCCTTACTATTTATGGTTAGCCTATCCTGCTTGCTTGGATGGCATACAAGTTGGTCAACATTCTTTCTATACAGTTTGTGAACACATATACATGCTTGCTTGGATGGCCTACAAGTTGGTCAACATTCTTTCTACATGGTTGGTCCTGGTATATTAATCAACCTTATTATGTTGCTTTACTTAGTAACTCTTTGACCTCTTTATTGTAAATGTCTCACATTTTCATGTTGGCCAGTTGTAATCAAACAATTTAGCTGCAAAAGTAAACTTAAATTTTACCTTCCATTCCTGTTTAGTAGAAAATTGTAGTCAGAACATTGTCGGCCTCTATGAGGCCTCATAGTGGGATTCCTTCATACAGAGCACTGCTTATCAGGTTGGAATGAACTTTGAACCTTCCATTTGGAGATTCTTCTGCTCAACTTTAGATGTTTGGAGAGGCAGATCACTTTGATCTAGGGCTCCTCCCCAGATTACACAACGAGGCCCCTTCGGATCCTGTATTCTCCTGTTGACATCATCAAGCCTAACATCGGAGATAGGGATGCCCCTTCTCCCTCCTCCACCTCTTATTTCTATTTTTGATATTGATGTTGAGCCAGCTCCTTGTGCCTCTTAGGGATTCTCACCTCGGTTTTTGTCTTAGCCTTTCTTTGTTTCATTCCTTTCAACACATGTTCATGTGTCATGTATTTTGTTAGATTATCTTACTTTATGCTTTTGGAGTAGCCTTGTGCACTACCACAAAGTCTTGTGGTTCATTGTACTTTTAAGTCCTATTTACCAACCATTTTGGTCAAATTAAGGCATAAAATGAGAGTAAGTAAACTATTGCATGAGAAAAGTAACCAAAATCATAATCCTATATACAACATGATAAAAGACACATAATAAGTAGGTGCATAATATTAGGTGGAGAATGAAGCCCTTACACTGGTATCAGAAATAGAGGTGAGGGTGGGAGTAAAGGGGGAAGAAGAGAATGGCCCCGTTGCACCATTTACCACGAAGGAGCCAATATATGTTAATATCTTAGATATTAGGGGTTGCTTAAGACCAACTAGGTATAATGTACTATAGTCGTGTGTTTTTACTATGCTTTTGTACTTATGTTATTTGAGGGTCGTCATTCTATCTTGTGCATAGGTGATACCATTGTCCTTCTATTTTAGGTATTGATGGCACTTGATTAATGTATTATCACTTGGTTATTCCATGATTTCTATTTAATTATCATGGAGGGTCATTTCTATGGCATGATTGAGAGTAGAATGTTTCATTTGGATATAAGCCCTTTTTGAGCCATAATGCAACTTTTATGTTACCTTGTGGATGTTTCTCTCTTTGAGGGTTTTACCACATAAATATTGGTGTCTTGATCTTTGATTTCTGTGAGTTATTTGAATTTTTTGTTGTTCATTCATGTATGTAGCCCTTCTATGATTCTCTTATGTGTTATTAGAGTTCTTTGTTAGGTTAACTTTGTGTTTTTATCAAGATTGAGGTAGCTCATTATCTTGTGCATAGGTGATACCATGGTCCTTCTATTCTAGGTATCAATGGCACTTGATTAATGTCTTATCACTTGGTTATTACACAATGTCTATTTAAATATCATAGAGGGTCATTTCTATGGCATGATTGAGAGTAGAATGTTTCATTTGGATATAATCCCTTTTTGAGCAATAATATAACTTTTATGTTACCTTGTAAATCTTAGTGCATTTGATTTGTGTGAGTTATTTGAATTTTTTTGTGTTGTTCCTTCATGCATGTATACCTTCCATGATTTCATTGCATGTTAATAGAGTTCTTTGTTAGGTTAACTTAGTGTTTTTATCAAGATTGAGGTAGCTCACTTAAACTACAAGAGTTTTTGTTCTCATTTTGAAGATATGTTTGTTATTTTCACGATTGGGCTTGGTTGTTTGTCATGAGTATTTGAAGAGATTCAAATCCCTTCTTCCTGATTTGAAATATCATTCATAGATCTCCTGTTATCGATATTGATCCAAGCTTGCTATCCCATTTTGGCCAAATCTGAACTCTACGAGGTTTATAGAGAAGTACTCACCAGGGTAGATTGAACTGTTAGTCTTCTATTGGGGAATTCTTCCCCTTGAATTTAGATGTTTGGAGAGATAGATCACTTTGATACATGAATCATAGGATTTCATGGCCAAACCTCCTTGGATCTTGTATTCTCTAGACAACACCAATCCTCACCTTGGCGATAGGGATGCCCCTTCTCCCTCCTTGGCTTCTACTCTTTTTCTGTTTTTGATGTAGATGTTGAGTTAGGCCCTTGCACCTCTTAGGAATTCTCACCTTGGGTTTTACCTTTCCCTTGCTTCATTTCATTCCTTGTGACACTTGTACATGTTTCATGTATTTGTTAGATTATCTTACTATATGTTTTTGGAGTAGCTTTGTGACTACCACAAGTTCTTGTTATTCATTGTACTTTTTAGTCACATTGAATAGTCTTTTTGGTCAATGTAAGGAATAAAATGAAATAAGTTAATCTTTTTCATGAGAAAATGAATCAAAATCATAACCCTAGATACAACATGATAAAATACTACATAAAATTAGAAATAGGTGCATAATACAAGGGGGAGGAGGAAGCCCTTACAAGTTAGAAAAACACTAGAAATAGAGGTGGAGATCGGAGTAAAGGAGGAAGAATAAGAGAATGTCCCTATTTTATCATTGACCACTAAGAAGGAGATAATGCATGTTAAAATATTATAAATTAAGTGTTTCTTAAGACCAACTTGGTCCAATGCACTATAGTCATGTATTCTTTTTGTGTTCTTTCACACTTATATTATCTTACGGTCACCATACTATCTTATGCATAGGTGATTCCATGGTCCTCCTATTCTATGTAATCACATCACTTGATCTGTATCGTATCATTTAATTGTTACAAGATCTTTACATAATCAATGAGATAGAAAGTTATAGACATGAAAAATTGAAGGCCCGTGTTTCCTTTTCACGTTTATGTGATTGATAATTCTCATATTTTGATAGATTGTGAATTGTAGGCATCCAAGGGACTGATCAAATTCTTCTATCTAAATTGCCAGATATCTTCCTACCAGAGAGCCTGAATCCAAATTCATGTGAGAGATTACAATCAGAACAACTACGTGGAACTACCCCAAGTTCATCATCAGATATTTTCAGGATTTGGAAAGTGTGTCAGGTCTTGATGAGTAGGGAACTATGTATCTTGTCGATTCTGAAAGGCCCCAACAGAGAGATGGCTTGGTTTTGGCATCAGACTGGATGCTTCCAACAAACTTGGGAAATAATACTATCACACATATTTCCACTATGAATTCGTTGGATACTGAGAGAAATTGTAAAAAGTATGATTTTATTGATGAAAATCTTCCTCTACTAAATTCAAAATTAAGTGAAAACAATGTCAATGAATCTATTTCAGGTAGGAGTTTCCAGGTTTCAGTGGCAAGGGAACTGCTAGACCTCACTCAGACAAACAACAGTAATGAATATATAGAGATAACCACCAGCCAATTTCGACATGCTTTTAAACTAGACAGTGTGAATGCTGATGCTTGTAGAAAACTTCCCTCCTGGGGTAAACCATCAAATAACAATATTGTAAAGAAAGGTAAAAACGCATATCAGTTGGCAAGGTGTCTTCTCATGTTCTAGATATAAGTAGGGTCTTTTTTTTGTTATGGATTTACACACTTGATTGTGGGTTTGCGGATTCATGGAAGATGCCACATAAGAACTCTAATCTTAAACACAATTCATATTGTAATTTTGGAAAAATACCCACTGATGATGAAGAAAGAAGACTAGTTGGGTTGCAATTACATGGATCCTCTGGAACTGCATTGGGAGGAAAATTTATAGAAAGTAAGCAAAATACAAGGAATTCTTACCAGCATACATAATTTAGTGTTGAACAGAAACCACAAGTCAAGGAGAAGTGGATGGGTCAAAGTTTTGAATAGAAGTTACAAGACAAGGAGGAGTGGATGAGTGGGGGTTTTGAATAGAAACCACAAATCAAAGAGGAGTGGAGCAGTGGGAGTTTTGAACAAAAACCACAAATCAATGAAGAGTGGAGCAGTGTGAGTTTTCCTTTTAAATTGAAACTCGATTCTATAAATGTTGATGAGGAAGTGATTGAAAAATCTACCCTGAAGGATATCACATACTGGAATGGTGATTCATATCCAAAAGATAAGTCTGATTACAACAATACAGGAAGGAACTTGCCTTCTACTCTGGGCTCTAGAAGATCCTTAAATACAGCTGGTCCACATGTGCCACCTTGGCCGGAGGAAGTACTGACATTCAGAGCAGTATTGCAGGTGAATGCATTATTATTTATGTTCTTTAATTGAAATGTCGATGGTTTCAAGAGATGCATTACGTATGTTACCATAAATGTGAACCACTCTCTCCACCAGTAAACAATTAACATGCAATGGATACTTTAACTAATGAAGGTGAACATGGCAACATGACATTTGGTGTATTTAGTTATCGTCTTCAACTTTGTTTAGGACATAACATGTGATTTTTCCTTCTTTTTTCCCTCTTTCAAATTATTTCTCTTTTCCATATGGTTGGTGAAGAAATATATTATATCAGTATCTAAAGGTGACCAAAAGGCTAAATAGTTTGAACTTTGGATATTATAACAGGTACAATACTGCATGACAATTACAATTCCTACTTTAATGCAGATAACAAAGAAAGGGATACATCAAACTATTGTACAATATTGTAGCAATAGGATAAATGGAAAGAAGGAAAAGAATGAAGTGCCATATGACCTTGAATGAACAAGAGAATGTCAATCCCCGGTGGCTATAAAATCCTTAACTAGATGAAGGATGTTGGCTGCTGAAGGTCCTACTCCCACATGTCTCTTCAGAACAACTCATGGAGGTATAATATTGCTCTGTAAGAGGCCAGACAATGGTGTTTTGTGTCTCCTCTATGAGAGCTACAGTTTGTCAAGTTCAATGGAAACATTTGGTGTTTTGGTCTTTGCTGGCAAGTGAAATGGCATATCCCTTTCGAAATTCCGCAAGAAATAATGAACTATAAACAAAGGGATATTAAAATATATGTATAGTATATACAAGCATGTTGGAATAATTACATATAGTGAAACAAATTAGATTGAAGTAAACACATTCCCTTATGCAATGTCTCAGGGCTGACACACACATTGAGACAACGTTGGTAAAAAATATCCACATTAAATTGAAAACATAGTCTTTTAAGACCTAATAAACATGTTTTGGCATTTGAGAACTTGACAAGACGTACAACTCAAGTATGGACTAGAGTGTTGTTATAACTGTCATCTTGAGGGTCTTATTTGTCACAAATTCTCATAGACATATTGAAATGATATCAAAAATGGGTTTTCCTTAGTGAACTTGCTAGTAATGCAAGGTATTGTCCATAATGTTGCTTGGGCTTCAGTCTAAATAACAAAATTGGTTATAAGAATGGTGTAGTTCTAGTTAGTTAACCATAAATATAAAATCCTTTTTATTTTTCTAAATAAAAGAAGGTACTCAGTAGGAATCAATTAAATATTGAATATTTTATGCATTTATTATTTTTTCCAAGTTGACTCAAGTCAAATTGCTTGCTAAGTTCGAGTCAGGTCCAAGTTTGACAAGTTGTATGAGAATATGAGTACAAAAACCAAAATGTCTTTATATATTGGACAAGTAATACGCCATTATTAGAATATAACACAGAGGATAGAGTAGAAGAGGGCCTAGCCAATGAAATAGAAGAAGACACTAAGAGTGAATATCATCAAGTTGTATCATCATACATCTGATAATGAATGATCTTATAGTTTTGACTTTGAGATGCTCTTGAAATTATTTTAGAACTTGAGAAGGAGAGTACAACTGTATTAGTGATTTTCGAAGTTTGAAGATACATCAAAATTGCCAGAATTTGCTTTCAGAGCATTGTCCATAGGACTCATGTCCTAATCTTTTGAATGTGAATGCCCTCAGAAGTTCTCTTCTTTATTTTGAGAGATAATTTGATGATTAGAGTGAATGGAGATCAAATGTTCATTCTTCTGCTAACTCGATCCTATAATTCAATTTTTGGTATTTTTTCCTACTCGAACTTAGTGGGTCCCACCAACCTCTTAACATAATATAAGCCTGGAAATACCCTAAACTAAAAGAGAGCGTCATTTTGAAGATTGTTCATGTGGTGATGAGTAGTGGGTATGCACTTGGTGGTTGAAAACTTCTACAACAAAGGCTGGTTGTTGTTTTTTCACTAGATTCAACTTGGAAGACATTGGAGAAGCCTTCTAACTTGAAATTCTAGTTTTCCAGGTAAGCCATCCAAGCTTACTTGAACTGAAATGTACTGGAAACAAAACAAGAAGGTGAATCAGTCAATTTTTATGGCTATATGTTGCTTATTATGTGTAGTGGGTTATGCATGTTCACTCAACGCTCACTACTACATATTGAAAATTTTGTGACGACCACTTGCGATGAAAGTACTCTTTCGTCGCAACATGCAAGAGAGAAAGTTCAAGTTTTTTAAATCCACCCCGTATTCGTTGCAATCTCGACGCAGGTAGTTTGACCAGATTATTATGGTCAATGTTCATCACAAGAGAGACGACTATAGTTTGACCAAATATGAATTAAACTTAAAATTGACAATTAAAAATGACCAAAAATAAATAGGTAAAAAAATAAATATTTTTAGGTCACTTTCATCACAATAGTGATGACAGTGACCTAAAATTGCACTGTAAATATTTAACGATCCAAAGATGTTGCGACAATCTTACTATAACAATGATGGTTCCGAAAGGGTAAGTTTGTGCGGAAGAATGTTATTAGAGGTGGGGAAAAAAGTAAAGCGGGTGAAAAGGGTGATGGTAGATGTTATTGCCCTTGTAAAAAATGTTGCCTCACACATCCCGTAAGAATTTTAATAGCAACAACTACAAAACATTGTAGGAAATATGGTCACATTGATCGTGGATTGAATGAATATTGTTCCATGGTAATTAGCTACATATTCATTATCTTTTTTTATTTTGTAAATTTTATATTTAATTATATATATATATTGTTTGGATGTTTATTATAGTATACACTAATTTTGCATGATTGTTTGTAATTATAAAGTTAGAGTTTCCCTCTAACTTTCCGCAGAATATTTCACCAAGTATTAGTAGAAATGATGTTGTACAAGTTGAGGAACATCATTATGACCAAGAAAATGAGGATCTCATGGAAGAATATGATGGAAAAAATCAAGTTAATGATCCCATGAAATAAGATGATGGGACAAATCAAATGATCCAAGATTTGTTTTCGTAGCCGGATGAGGATGGGGAAAATGCTAGTATTTATGATGAACCTCTATTAGAAAAGGCAAATAAATGACTTTATGAAGGATCAAGAGAAAATCTTCTCTCCGCTACATTGTTTCTAGTGAACTTAAAGGTTATGAATAATTTGTTGAACACATGTATGACACAGATACTAAGGTATGTAATATGTTTCATCTCATACTATACATAAATGCTGATTTTTTTTAATTTGTTTTTAGTGTTAATTAATGTGTAAAATAAGAATGCAATTTTTATGATTAATATTCTTACATTAACTAGTTGTTTGTTATGTTGTAGATTGTTAGGTGAATTTTTGTTACCATTGTCAAATATTTTACCTCGCACATATCGAGGTTTGCATGCCATTATGAAAGACATTGGAATGGTTTATCAAACTATAGATGCATGTCCTAATGAAAATATTATATATTATGGACAACATGCTTCGAAAAATGAATGTCTGCAATGTCTTATCAGCAGATATCGAACTGATAAAGTAACAAAAAGGGTGCCTCGAAAGGTTCTTCGTCATATTCCCATAATTCCACATTTGTAGCGATTGTTCAGGTGTGAAAACATAGCACAATTTATGGATTACCATGCATGTAATAGAAGTGGATATGGTGTTCTTTGAATGCCCGTCGATGGTTCTTCATTTAGGGAAATTGAAAAAAAATGTGCAAATTTCAAAGATGAACCTCATAATGTAAGGATTTCATTGGTAGCTGATGGTGTTAATCCATTCGGAGAGCTTAGGTTTATTTACTCAGTGTGGCCTATTTTTTTTATCAACAATAACATTCCTCCTTTGATGTCAATAAAGAGGGAGCACATAATATTGACAATGATTGTTCCAGGTATTTGTTTAGATTAATTTTTTGAATTTAACATTTTCATTTGTTTCAATTTTTGCATAATATCTTTTATTTATTTATTTATTTATATATATTACATGATATCATTCATTTAGTAATTATGTGTAATTTCAAACAAATATTAGGTAAGTACCAGGTTAAATATATGAATGTATATATCGAGCCTCTTATCGATGAGCTACTAAAGTTATGGGCTGGTATCACAATGTATGACATATGTAAACCAATCGAGGAGAAGAAATTTAAATTCCGTGGAATACTTTTATGGACAATTCATGATGCCCCTGGACTAACACATTTTTGTGGTATGTGTAAGCATTATAATATTGCTCTTTAATACTATATAATATTTTAATGTTATCATGGTACATGTTTACTTTTTAAATAATTTCATCGTATAATTGACATTAATCCATTTATTGCAGGTCTTCAAGCAAAGGGTAAATTTGCATGTCCAGTTTGTGGCCCTAAGATGAAGTATCGTCATTCAATTTTTTTGGGAAAGATGGTGTTTGATGAGTATAGGCACCTTCTTCCTAAGAACCATAGGTATCGTACTACTGAAAAACATCTTTTCAATGGGAAATAAGAGACTGGCTTAAAAACACGAAGAATGACACCTCACCTATGGAGGTTGGAATATAATAGAAATCGTCAAGGTACTCAATTTCATAATGTATCATAGATCATGTAATGTTTTGAATGTTTATTTTAATCATTGAATTTATTTTACCATATTTGATAATTATTTTTCTGATTTCTTTTATGCTTCATGAAGGTCAGAATCATCATGAAGGTATTAATAATGGGCTTCCACAAGGAATGAAATATTATCCCACTCAATTCATGAGGTTTCCCTACTATGAGGAGCCAAAAAAAGATCATTTTTTTGATACAATGCATATCGGGAAGAATTTGACTGAAACATTATGGTGAATCATAGATTGTAGGAGGGACAAAGAAAAAATTGTCAAAATTTGTACTAACAATCAGGAAGCCAATCATGAAATGCAAAGTGTGATCCGATATTCAAATAGATCATATGGAATACTAGACTGAAATAACCTTCCATGGTTATTAACAGAGAAACAAAGAAATGATGTAAAAGAGGTCATTCAAAGAATTAGATTTCCCACGGGTTTTGCTTCAAATATAAAAAATATCTTAACAAAGAAAGGTGAACTTGGTGGGGGTAAAAACACATGATTGGCATACCTTAATTAAGGTAATAATTTTGGTATACATATTTGTATATATTGGCCTTATAGATCATTTATTTTTTTTATTTTTGTTTGTCTACTTTGGTCAAAACAAATAATGATTCATTTTGTTGTTACAGTATGTTCTACAACTATCTCTCCCAAACGACTTTGTTAAGCCCTAATATTGGCTCATTACCCCTTAATTGGGGAATATTACATTAGTAATGTTATTTTATTTATGTCAGATTTATTCCATTAGTTGTAATTATACCTCCGAGTCTCCTATATATACCAAGGAGACATTTTCATTTGGAATCATCTTGGAATTGTACATTTATGCGGGCATAAAGAGGTTGCCCCCTACAAGAGGCTTATTATCTATATTTCTCTCTTTTTCAAGGAAATGAGTACTTAGTCTGAGGTTTTTCTATGCTATATTGATATTTGGTTCTTAACATATGGTATCAGAGCTCAAGGTCTTGGGGTTTCGCTGCTACATCTAAGACACCTTGGAATTTTCTCTATAATGTTTTTTCTACTATGTTTTAGACAAAACGAGCTGGAGGATATTTAGAATATGGATCAAGGTACGCTGGGTTAAAATTTAAGCTCCTAAGGCCTTATAATTTTGTATATACAACTTGTGCAAGATAGGGTTCTAGAATCATCCTGAACTGAGTCATTGCAAAACTTTTTCTATAAATTATTTTCTATAATGTTTCAAAGATTGAAATCTAGAAGATATTCACTGAAATTAGCAAGGTAGTTGTGGTAAACATTTCAAATTCTGGGTCATCTTACATTTGTAGATACACCTTGTGGAAGATAGGGTATCTGACTAGTCCTATTGACTAGTCTCAAGAAGGTGTCCCAGGTAAGAAAATCATAACTTCTTCCTAGAGTATCCAAATTGAGTGAGACTGGTTGCATTGGATAGTGGACAGTCTATTGTATTTTTGGTACTAGTTTTAGAATTGAATATCAATTATTTTGTGTGGGGCACGCTATACAAGTGACATCTCTCGGAAATTCCAAAAATCAACAAGTTGTGGGGAAATTACAATAAATTCCACTTGGTACATCCAATTTTCATCAGACCTATGGAATTGAAGAGAAGAAATATTAGAGAACTACAAAAAATGAAGTTTCATACCCAGAAGGGCCAAAACGTTGGAGATACAACAGAAGAGATATTGCCTAGAAGAACCACCTAAAAATCAAGGTTCAAAAGTGATACTTGGCCAACATGCCACCCAAAGAGGGAACTTCTACACCAAATAAGCCTTCAGATAATCCTACATGGACTCTTGATGAAGGTGAAGAAATGTGTAGGGACATAAATGATTTACAAAAGAATACAATAACAAAAGATGAACTATAAGATATGATGGAGGGTTTAAAAGGGGAGAT
>JASDQU010229086.1:0-16941 GCA_032191745.1 Picea mariana | reverse complement strand
TACCTACATACTTTTTCCATCATCTGTGACATCCATTGTCATCACTTATGTTCACCCAATTTAACATTGTTATGGGATGGTGTGCAATGCTTCCTCTGGTGATTATTTATGTGTCACATTTTTGTTCAAGATCAACTTTTCTTTAGAGTAAGCCTTGTATTGACCATCGATGATACAGATTTAGGAGAGGAATGAAATGATTAACAGACTGAATTCAATAAACACAGAGATAAGAAGAATAACACAAATATCTAGTGAACAATATCTTCTATTAAATAATGAAATAGGCTAAAACTGTAAAACTGTAGAACTGAAACTTGCTCGAATGGTGGTAGCTATCTCTGAGAAGAGATGTGGCTGCTACGCATATCCGTCTGAGCAGAATCAATTACAATGAGGCTCCAAAGGCCCTTTTCATATTACTCATGAATGCCAAAACCCTAGACATCCAAAAACCTAACTCTAGAAGGTGAAACACCAAAAGTCATGTAGGCCCTATGGGTAAGTTGGTGTAATTTGGTACCTCAACTTCCTAGGGTCGTAACTTTTGCATATGACCTCCATTTTAGGCACGTGATGGCCCATTGAAAAGGTCTTTCAGAGAACTACACATTCTGTTGCCAGACTCTAACTTCGTTGACAGTCTCATTATGGTGAGTCAAAAAAACAAGGTTTATGGCCCCAAAACAACCCTGGAAGTACAACAAGATGTGCTGACATGAAAACATACAAAATAAGCTAGTTGGATTAGGCGAGAGGCCACCCGTATCCACCTGGAGAATGTGTGAGGCTTCAAATAGCCCCAGAAGTAACTCACAATTATAAAGCAATACAAAAAGACATGTTGAATAAAAAACAGACACGAGGAGCCAGTTGGAATAGGTGGGTGGCCACCAATATCCACCTGGATCAATCCTCCCCCCTTAGGAAGAAATGGCCTCCATTGCGTTCAGTTCCCCCATCAGGTGAGGAAACTTCTGCTGGATTTGGCCCCGGGTGAGTCACTTAACTTGGTGTAGGAGTTGCCCTGCGTTGACAACCCGATAAACATGGATCTGCTGTTGGTGAGTGCCCTTAACCTATGTGTCCACTATCTGATCGATGGATGCTTGTTCCATGCAATTAGGGTTGAGCTCTGTTGGTGTCAGTTGTTCGACGATCTCAGAGGTGTCCAATAACGGTGGAAAATATGGCCGAAGGAGGTCCACATTGAATATTGGATGCATACCAAGGAAGGGTGGAGTGTTGAGCTCAAAAACATTGCTACCCACAGCCTTGGTGATATTGTAAGGCCCATAACGAAGTGGGCGAAGCTTCTGATGGGGCCCGATGAGACACTCCTTCTGCAAATGTAACCAGACTTTGTCACCAACCTAAAACTGGTGTGGTACCCTATGTTGATCATGGAGTTGCATTGGATTTCTGCAAAATATCCTGGACCTGTTGGTAGATGTGTTGAAACTTCTCAATGAATCTAGTGGCTTTGTCAATCGCAGACTGATTAGGGGAAGAGTCTGTCTGTGTGGTGGCAAGAGGAAGTGCAACATCAATGGGTCCCAAGGGTTGGAATCCCATACCCAATTGAAATTGGCTATGGCCAATGGAACTATGGAGAACCCTACTGTAACTGTGTTGGACATATGGGATACTATCGGCATATGTATGGGGATGCTTAGAATTGTACATGCGCAGGCTGTGCACAATCATCTGATTGACGACCTCAGTTTGGCCATCGGTTTGGGGGTAGAAAGCAGTGGATTTTGTGAGCTTGGTGTCCAACAGAGACCAAAGACTCGACCAAAAGGTGTTGAGGAAGCTGCTGTCTCGGTCAGAGATGATGGTATGTGGTATCCCAAAGTGGACCCAAACGTGTTTGAAGAAGAGCTTGGCAATATCTGTCATTGTGACATTCTTCTTACAGGATGTGAGGATGGTCATCTTCAAAAACCGATCAATGACCACAAACACGCAGTCATTTCCATGCTTAGTGGACGACAAACCAAACATGTAATCCATGGAAATAGATTCCCACAACTTCTCAAGAATAGGAAGAGGGGTGTATAAGCCTTGTTTCTTGATGGCTTGCTTGGCAATGACACAGGCAGTGCAAGATACGATATACTTGTTGATGTTCTGTCGAAGTTTTGGCCAATAAAAATGTTTTTGAAGAACGACCACAATTTTATCTACGCCAAAGTGTCCTGCCACCCGACTGTAGTGGGATTCCCAAATCATCTTTGCATGCTCGCTTGTAGGAACATAGATATGGACTAGGTGGCATAAGAGTCTGTCATGAATGTGAAAATCAGTGACAGTGGCTCATGTACCCAAGAGATGATATGTGGTGGTGAAGTCCAGATCTTGCTAGTAAATTTGGGGCCACTCCGATATTTCATGTCCACGGGAATGGAGCATAGTGGTGAGTGTAGCCATAGGAGGCCAATTGAGGCAGTCAATGACACGATTGGAGATACATGTATTATACTTGATGTTGAGATGGAACTGATGCAAGTAGGTGGACCACTTATAATGGCAGTTGTTCTACAATTTCCTCTATGTCTATATGAACTACAGAGGCTTGTGATCAGTGTGTAAGATTGTCTCTTTCCCCATAATGTAATGTTTCCATTGACGATATGCTTGTACAATGGAATACATTTCCTTGTCATAGGTGGGGTATTTCTGGACAGTATCAGAGAGTGTCTCACTATGGTATGACACTGGATGCCCGTGTTGAGTGAGAACTGTGCCCACAACATAGTCAGATGCATCAATCTCAATCTCAAATGGTTGTTGCAGATTGGGCAAGGAGAGTATTGGAGCTGAGAACAAACGATGTTTTAGATCATTGAATTCTCATTGTTTCTCCTTCCCCCACACGAACTCGACCCTACCACCTCCCTTGGTCACCTAGATGAGGGCCCATGCAATATGGAAGAATCCCAACACGAACCGTCGGTAGAAATTGGCTAGTCTCAAGAATATTTGAAGCTCAGTCAGTGTGGTCGGGGCTGGCCAGTCACAAATGACTTGGATATTTGTTGGATCAACATGTAACCCATGCTCATCAACAATGTAGCCCACGTATTGGACCCTGTTCATGCCAAAATATCATTTTCCCAAGTTGGCATAAAGCTTATGATGCCACAGAGTGCTCAAAACCTATTGAATATGCCACATGTGAACCTCCCACGTTCTGTTGAGGATGAAGATGTCATCCAAATATACTACCATAAAGGAGTTGGTGAAGGGTCTTAATACATCATCCATCAACCTCATGAAAGTGGTTGGTGGATTTGTTAAGCCAAAGGGAATGACTAACCATTCGTAGAGACCTTCTTTAGACTTGAAGGTTGTCTTCCAAACATCAGTTGGTTCGATGGGAACCTGGTAGTAGCTAGACTTCAGGTCAATATTGTTGAATAAATTTTTCCCCTTGAGTTGGTCAAGAAGGTCATCAATCCTGGGAATGGGGTAGCGGTTCCTGACTGTGATTTTGTTTAAGGCTCTGTAATCAATGTAGAGTCACCAAGTCCCTTCCTTCTTTTGCACCAGTACAATCGGGATTCTACAAGGGGAGGAACTAGGTTTGATGTGCCCCTTTTGAAGAAGCTCTTGGATCTGACACCTGATTTTGTCATTCTCCATCAACAAGCACCGATAGACTGGTCCATTAGGTAGAGGTGTGTCGGGGATAAGATCAATTGGATGCTTTACTTGGTAGTGTGTTGGCACCCCTGTAGGTGAGGTGAAGATGTATTTGTATTCTTCCACGATCCCATCCACTTGCTTCTACTGCAAAGAGAGGCATTGTGTAGAGGCCATGGATGTGGCGGTGACCTTTTTCTTACTGTGAGCACAGATCACAAAGAAGACAAACTTCCCGTTCTGTAAAATGACCTTAATGCATTGCTTAGCAGAGATTAAAGAAATAACGGTAGGCGGTGCCATCTCTGGGATCATGTACAATTGTCTACCCAAAGTAATAATAACATTGCAGGGTCTAAACTCATACACAACATGATGCTTCCACAAATATGGTTGTCCTAAAAGAACATCACAAACTTCAAGGGGAGAAATATCACATAGTACCTCATCTTTGAAAGGCTTGANGATGTCGTAGGGCAGACGACACTATTGGATGAAACAAAGATGTCTTCCTTGACGAAGACAACTGATGGTGTAGGGATGCGGGTGCAGTGTCGTTGGAAGGTTTAACCGCTTGATGACCTTTGCTGAAATCAGGTTCTTCTGACTACCACCATCGACAATGAAATGAATCAGATCCCCCTTGACCCACATATGTGAGTGAAACAAGCGTTCCCCTTCCTCTGGTTCTTCTGGTTCGCTTGGCCGGACTTTGGTGGTAGCTACCGCGTCACTGGGTTCAACATCGATAATCCGCTTCCCTCCTTTAGGATTTGACTCAAAATCAAAATCGACCTCTGACTCGGAAGCCTTCAGCTCATCCACGAGGGACTGCTTGGAGCGACATTTGTTGGTGTTATGCCAAGGCCTTTTATGGTACTCACACCATTTTCCTATGTCCTTCTTCGTCTTCTTGTTTCCCTTCTTGTGTTGCGGCTTAGACAAATTGTCCTGAGGGCGGCCATCTCAACGTGGTCCATTGCTGTGTGGGTTGGGGTTGCCTTTTCCCTGCTTCAGCTGTGAGGGGTTTGCAGATCCAAACTCTCGTCGTTTCTGCTTAAATTTCTGCTCGATCTTGACAACATATCTATAAGTCATGCACAATGAGGCGATGTCTAGGAACTCCATTTTTGTTTGAATGTATCTATGCAAATAGCCACAGTATTTGAGCACCAGATGACACTCAGAATTTTTGATACCCAATTTGGTGCGTAGGGTATGGAAAATATTGGTGAATTTTGGTATTGTTTGGTCCCTTTCTCGACGTAGGGTGGTCCATCTGGTTTACTGGTCCTCATAGGTTCCAACAAAGTAGTATCGTTCTTTAATGGTGTCCCAAAAAGAATCCCATGTAAGGGCCACCACAAAAATTGCAGATTCCTTCACAACCCTTTGCTCAGAGTAAGTATCCCACCAATTTTTAACATGGGGAACGAACTTGAGGAGTGCAAAAGTGATCTTTTCCCTATTGAAAAAATTGTGGAATGAAAAATATCCTTCAAGCAGATTCAACCATTTATCTACAACATCTGCATCTACCAGTCCTTCAAATAATGGAATATCAAAATTTACTTGTACCTTGAAGGGGGTTGCATGGCCACTTGTTGAAGATTGTTCTCGCGTGGGCAACCATCGAAGGATCTACGTGAAGTTTTCCATCATTTTGTTCCTTTGTTGTGCGAGGGCTTCCTCGAACAACATTTTAATAGGATCTTCTGCTCTATCATCTTTCTTTTGGTCTCCCATGGGTTTTTGTTGGGCTCGGTGTGGCCAATCTGGTAATGGCTCGATTGGTTCGAGTCCCAACTTCTTGTACCCATACCTTTTCGGGGACGTGCTCGAAGAAAAATAATTGAATAACATACCGCTCTGATACCACTGATCTGGATTTAGAAGTAGAAGGAACTGATTAACAAACTAAATACAATAAACACATAGATAGGAAGAATAACACAAATATCCAGTGAACAATATCTTCTATTAAATAATGAAATAGGCTGAAACTGTAAAACTGAAACTTGCTCGAATGGTGGTAGCTATCTCTGAGAAGAGACGTGGCTGCTACATGCATTCTTCTGAGCATAATCGATTACAATGAGGCTCTAGAGTCCCTTTTCATATTACTCTTGAATTCCAAAACCCTAGACATCCAAAAACCTAACCCTAGAAGGTGAAACACCAAAAAACATGTGGGCCCTATGGGTAAGTTGGTGTAATTTGGTACCTCAACTTCTTATGGTCATAACTTTTTCATACGACCTTCGTTTTAGGCGCGTGATATCCCATTGGAAATTTATTTCAGATAAATACACATTCTGTCATCAGACTTTGGCTTCGTCTATAGTCTGACTGTGGTGAGTCAAAAAAACAATGTTTAGGGCCCCAAAACAACCCTGGAAGTACAACAAGATGTGCTGACGTGAAAACATACAAAATAAGCCAGTTGGATTAGGCGAGAAGCCACCCGTATCCACCTGGAGAATGTCTGAGGCTTCAGACAACCCTAGAAGTGTAGAACTCACAATTATAAAGAAATACATAAAGACGTGCTAAATAAAAAATGGACATGAGGAGCCAATTGGAATAGGTGGGTGGCCACCAATATCCACCTGGATCAATCGATTCCTATTTTGACTCAAAAATTATAGTGGCTAGCTACCTATGCACTCTAGAAATATAGATTGACATGTATAGGGACACTCATTCTGTGTTTTTCTCCTCAATTGTACATGAGTACCTAATCATTTCTTAGTGTCAAGACTCATTTTAGAGGATTAGTTTTCTTCTTATTTTTCGCCAAGTTGCACATAAGAGGGGGATTTGAGTGAATTTGATCCTCTCTACTTGAGGATTTAAATTTTTTTCACTTGGAGTTCTTATGTAGATATTTGATCATGTTTCTAGCTTGGGGTTACTTGGTTGTGTTTAGAGTTTCAGTCATACTTCCTGTTTGGAACTTTTGACATTTGCATGCATCATTTCTCTTTATATGGTTCATGGTGTTTACTTCTAGTTAGAGCCTTTGTTTTGGTTCCTAATCAATGTTTATTTTTCTAGAGAATTAATGTGGTAGTTATTATTGTTTAAAATTCTTGTGCCTCTACAATTGATCCTCTTATACTTAAGAATTTAACCATGTTTTTAAAGATTATTTGGCCCTCCTCTTTAGAGTTTTGGTTAAATTTCACTATTGGAGTTTTCAACCTCTATAGGACCCACAATGTTGCAATTCAATGCATCTTTTATCTTCTTCAGTTCAATCTTAAAGGCCTTTACAACATTGGTGTTCTTCCCTTTGGGAACCTAATTCTAGTTCCTAACCATCATTAATCCTTTGATCATGTTTTTTTCTTCATTTGTTTACTCCATACATTTCACTTAAGGGGGAATGTTAGTGTACATTAACAACTATAAGCTTACATAGGCTAATATTTGCTTGATAGGATGGTATACCTTATATTCCAGGTTACATACCTTGTTTTCCTAGTTGACATACTAGAAAATTATGAGTTGGGCCTCTCCTGAATTATTTTATATAGAGGGTTTGATCATGTACTTCAATATAGAGAAATATATAGTTTCAATATTTCTTGTTTTATTAATTCTGTATAGAGACTAAGCTCATTTATGATATGTCTTAAAATCAAATTTCTACAATATAGACCAAGTCAATATTATGTGGATTGATGCTTGGAAATCCTTGAAGGTAATCCTACATAACCAAATGTTTCCAAGTCTTAATTTAATAATTTAGTTTTGATTGTAACTTTACAATGTGATTGATTTTAATGTCAATCAAGCTTTACAGATTGATTTTAATGTCAATCAAGCTTTACAGATTGATTTTAATGTCAATAAAGCTTTATAGTAATGAAGAGTTTGAGTGGTATTTGGATGTGCAGGCATGCAAATTATCAATAATCACACTTTTAAAGCAATGGTGGACTAACTATGAACTATAAAAGGAAGTGAACACCCATGAAAGTTTGAAATGAAGAGAAATGAATGGAGTAATTTTATTTTTTTAACCAAAACATAAATTTTAATATTAAGTAATAGGGGGATGTGATAAAGCTAGTAGCTCAATGCATTATTCTAGATTGATAGTTTTCCTCAATACTATACATTGATCAGAGAATACAATCATAATTTCTAGTGTCCTGACAAAACATAAGTTTCAAGTTGTCTTACAGGTGGCTAGCCTTACATAGATTACCCCCCTCGGAAAAAAAAAAAAAATGGGTGATACATATTACATATGACAATAAAAAGTAGACACTTTCTTTATCTTTTTGTCCTTCATCAGCAGTGGAAATATTAGAGCCTTCAATTTCCATAGACTCGCTAAGTGGATGGGTTGATTATTCTTACTTTTGGGCTTCATAGGTTTAATTTTATGATTGTTGAATGTTGGAAGTGATTGAGAAATTTACCACTTGTGGAGCTACAATCAAATTATGGATTCTACTAATTTCTATATCCAAGGAATCACTTCTCTATTTTGGAACAAGAGAATGCTCATGATATTAGCATTATGGTAAGAGACAACTTGTTCCAACTCCTAAATCTTTGAGGTTATCACAAAAAATGCATTGCTATTATCCTAATATATCTCCTCATGTCTATGGAGAACTCTCCTAAATTATTTGACTATCTCATTATCCATTGCTGAGTAGAAAAGGTACTCAAACATTGCCCCAAACCAAATAAATAAACCTAATTGACAACAAGGGGACATAAAATCAGAACTATAAACCAGAGAACTAAAGCAAGGGCTAGGAAAACCATATTCACCCACCGATACTTCATTCATTATTTTTTTTTAAATTCTCAAAGATAACCCCTTGTCTGGTTGTGATAAGGTAGATATCAAAAGGGTGTTATAATATAATGTATGTGCTAATTTTACCATAGACAATATCACTATTGTCACCCAACCATAGGCTGAAGCCATCCTCCGAGCACCTTAACCTTGACAGAGAATCACTCTGGAAGCAAACCCTAGGCTAGATAGCCAAACAAAGGGTAGCGCACCTTTTCCCAAGGATATCACACCAAACAAGAGCTGATCAGATAGTCCAAACCATAACCAAGGGATAGTCCAAGCCAAAACCAAAATCTGCTAGCTGCAATCACAACTCTCCTCCAAAATTGCATACAAACTAGGCAGCTGCAGTGCGCACAAGTGTTGCTCTGCAATTCTAAGAATTCCTTCCAGAATGAATATTGACCTCCTATATTTATACTAATTATGGCTAACTTCCTGGGCCAACTTCTCATTCTGGATACCTATTTACTCATTATATATTATTTCTTCTGGTCGACTTCTTCTCTTGGAGGCTAATAACCTAATACACATTATCCTCTTGAGATGACTTGTCTTCTAGGGTTATTAGCCAACTCATTAGGGTTTCTTCTTGCTTCCCAAAATATTCTATTCTCGTTAGGTTTACACATGGAGGTAAATACCTCTTGCAGATACCATAATATCAACACTCCCTCCTAGCTAGGGAGGTATTTGAAGGTAATGGTCTTGAGCACAAACATACCATTTACCCGGTAGCATCAACATAGTCGTATAGACTATCAATGTCATCAACTTCATCATCTCTCGAAACTATACTCCATTTGAGTAATCAGACATGATGTTGGATAAGTCACTCACTCCATAGAGTGACACAAGAACAATTCTTCTAATCTGGACATATGTCCTAGAAGAATAAATGTCTTGGACCATTTTCCATATGGGAAATCTCTGTCCATTGATCATCCATATAGTTGATAATAATTTCCAACACTGTTGATAGTCTTCAAGGAAATCAGAACAATATCATTCAATAGAACACAATTGTGTCTATCCATAGTAGTACGCAACTACAATCCAGTGGTACACTACCACACCAAGTAGCACACAGGTACTTGATTAGTGACATATAGTCACAAACAGTGGAACACATACACCACAGTAGTATACATCTACTGTCTAGAGACATACAGTCTTCATAACAATAATCTAATATCAAACTGCACAGAAACAATGTTATGATATAAACTGAATCATATGGACCATTCTTCCACTCACATCTGTGAGATCTTGGAAGAGCATCTGCCCTTAGAAGGTCAAACATCAATGATGAGCTATATGGACTATTCTTCTCAAGCAAGGAAATATAATTGTCCTGATTTCTGATCCTAGACGATTCCCCACCCTAGGCCATTCCTCCGACACTAGACAAGGTGTACCCTGGAGAGAATGAGTCTGCCCTAAGGAATGTCTGTCCCTGATTTCTGAACCTAGACCATTCCCCACCCTAGGCCATTCCTCCGACACTAAACAAAGTGCAACCTGGAGAGAATGAATTTGCCCTAAGGAATAATTGTCCGGACCATTTCCTAAGGAAATGACTATCCTGCACCAACCTCCAAAACGGACCATTCCCCATGTTAACCACAATGGGAAATTGTTGTCCGACGAGGCGGGCCAGTCTTCTTGAGTAACCCTCAAGAAGAGAGACTTCCCTAGACCATTCCCCATGTTAACCACAATGGGAAATCATTGTCAATGGTACATCAACAATCCATCGAACCATTTTCATTACGNAAAATGATCATTCGATCTGGACCATTTTCCGAACTGGAAAATACCTGTCCGTCAGAAATCTCAAACCACTTTCCAAACTAGAAAGGAACCGCTCATCTTGGACCATTTTTGAATTGAAAAATGATTGTCCATCAATCAATAACACATCAGTTCTCCCTCCCAACCTAGGAGTCATCTCTTCCTTTTTCAATAAGGAAGTCATCTCCATGACCTCTAGCTTGAGTACGAAAACTCTTTCATCTTGAAAAAAATATTTACAAAAATGTCTGCTTATCTGCTCATCTGTGGAGATATGTATTTGAGAACCAATTTCTCCTTTCTAGACTTCATCACAGATAACGTAATGCTTGATTTCAAATGTATTTTGGTTTGGAACACTGGTTTTCTTTGAAGGCTTCATGTAGCTTTTATTAATAAAGTGTATCGTTGTTATATTCCTCTTTGGTTTCTACTAGCTCACAACATTGTGTCAAGGGTAAAACTGGAACATATCCATGTGGCACTTCTTCTGTCATCATGAGATCTTTGTCATGGATTGGCAATCCATCATCTTGATCTTCTAAGTAATCATTCTAATACAATATCTCTGTTATAGAAAATCTTCACCATGCTTCTGCTGTGCATTGGAGATTCTCCACCAAGTTGTCTTCTTCCACCTGCATACAAGGGTCTCTTTCTGGTATACCTCAAAGCCTTGAGGTTGCTCTTCATATGCTCTTTGTTCAATTTCTCTGGAGAACAATCTTTGCATTCATTTGATGTAGAACTCCAACCCATGGATATTGTAGATGATATAATGACTCATGTAGAGGTATGTCTGGTTTACTGGAACAAGTAATCATCATAGTCTTCTCCCTCCATCTGGGAGAACCTCTAGTTTTGTATCTTGCAATGCTTGCATTCATATACACTGTTCTTCATCACAACTTTCAGTTCCTTTGCTTGATTTCTTTTAGTGAGTTCATATCAGTCTTGTAATCTTGTGATTCTCGATACAATGACTGGTTGTTCTGGCTTCTCTTTCTTTCTTGGAATCTTCATGTTCTTTATCATGTTTTTCTTTAGCTCTTGGGTCCATGGAGTTTCTTATAGATTCCATGCCCTAAAGATTCCACTTCTTCCTTTCATCACAGGATCACGGAAGTGGATGGACAACTAGGGATAATTTAAGGCTTCTCTTCGAAGAAGACTTCTTCTAAGGTCGAAATGAACACGTACTGATTTTCATGGCTGCTACCATGGATATATACTTCATCATCTTCAATGGATCATAGGATTATCTCTCTCCTAATCCTTGCTTCATGTATGAGTGCATGTTTTTCTTTTCGAAATATATAAACGACTCCCTCCATCTAATAGATTCCACGCTTTCGTCTGCATCCTTATTGTCTTCTGCAAAATGTCATAAGTCTTTCTCCAATTTCCTCTTGATTGCTGACTTCTTTCTATCTTTGCTTCTTCTAAGTTTCTTCAATATTGATTCTGATTTCGTCTTATCTTGTAATAGCTTCCACATGATTTGTTTGATGTATTTCATCCTTTCATGTGTATTATCTGACTTGTATAATGATAGCTATCCTTATCTTGTTTGTTCTTCCATAGGTATAGTTCTTCTTGGAACATATTATCTTCTAAGAGATAGATATAAAAGATATGTACAGAGACTATGCAAACAAGATATGTACAAGAACTAAGAAGAGTATTGTTACCTTGTCTTAGAAGAAGAAGTCTATTTCATCCTGCTTGGTCTTCTTTGTAGGTTCCTTTTCTTCGGCAATTGATGCTTCGTGTGTCCCCTTCATTTTCTTTAGCTCAGGACAATGATCTTGTAGTGACCATACTTTCGACAGTTGAAGCATTGTATTTCTGACATGTCTTTCTTTTGATTTGGCTTCTTCCTTGAACCAAACTTCCTTTTGTTCTTGAAATTCTTGAATCTTGCTGTAAAGGCCTGATCATTGTACTTCTTTTAGGGTTTCTCTTTTTCACTGATCCTTGATTCTTCTTGAGCACAACAAGTCCAAAGTTCTTCAAATATAGGATACTCCTTCCTTGTGTTCATGCTTGCGGCAAATGCATCCCATGTCTTGGGAAGACCATTGAGTACTATGTTTACCAATTCCTTCTCTGAAATGATCTCTTCAATAGCTTGTAGTTGATCTCTTAACTGGGAGATTCTCACCAAGTATGATGTTATGTTGTCATCATCATTCATCTTCATGTCACGGAGCTCATTCTTTAGACTCATTACTTGTCCAATGTTTCAAACTAAGAAGAGGTTTGTTAGGGCATCGTACTGCTTCTTCGATGAGTCAAGATGGGAGATGTAGGGTATCAAGTAGTCTTTTATAGAGTCCACTATGATACTCATGGCATTGATGTCATCATCTTTGAAATTTTCCATAACTGCAACGTTCTGCGGTTCTTTCTCTTTTCCTTCTTCAAACTCTGGTTTCACGATCTTTCCTTTCACGATATCCAATACTTTATTCTTGGAAAGGATGAGGTCAATCCTTGTATTCCATGCTCTGAAGTTAGAAGCTCCATATAACTTGTTTTCTAACTTCATGGAGTAGGTCATGGCTTCTTTGACTTGGTCAACCCTAGATTTGACCAAAAACTCAAACTTGGCGTCTTGGCTTACTGAGAGTACCAGAAGATGCGCTAGGCTAAAACGCAGTGGTCTATCCAGAAATTAGGTCAATATATTCACTTAAGGTACCTCAATGAGAGGATTAAGGTTTCTGCAGTTGCACTTGCTAGTAACCCTAGCGACAGTGCTTTGGTGACTGCTCCTACTAGAAACCCTAGCGACAATTCTTCAACGAGCTTAATATCCTTATGGCTATGCTTCCTTCCAGCGGTTAGACTGAATGAATGAGGTGTGGGCCCATAACATGTTAGAATATAATGGATGTTCTCATTTTACCATCGACAATATCACTATTGTCACCCAACCATAGGTCGAAGCCACCCTCCGAGCACCTTAACCATGACAGAGAATCACTCTGGAAGCAAACCCTAGGCTAGATAGCCAAACAAAGGGTAGTGCACCTTTTCCCAAGGATAGCACACCAAACAAGAGCTGATCAGATGGTACAAACCATAACCAAGAGATAGTCCAAGACAAAACCGAAATATGCTAGCTGCAATAGTTGCAACGACAACTCTCCTCCAAACTTGCGCACAAACTGGGCAAATGCAGTGCGCACAAGTGCTGCTCTGCAATTTTGAGAATGCCTGCTAGAATGAAGACTAACCTCTTGTATTTATACTAATTCTGGCTAACTACCTAGGCCGAATTCTCATTCTAGATACCTATTTACTCATTATATATTATTTCTTCTGGTCGACTTATTCTCTTGGAGGATAATAACCTAATACAAATTATCCTCTTGAGATGACTTGTCTTCTAGGGTTATTATCCAACTCATTAGGGTTTATTCTTGCTTCCTGAAATATTCTATTATCATTAGGTTTACACGTGGAGGTATATACCTCCCGCAACTACCATAATATCAACAAAGGGATTGGTTTCCTTTTAGAGAATTTAAAGTGAAAAAGACAAATATTTTGAGATTTTCTAACCAACACAAGGGGTTTGAAGTGGAAAATTGTTTTGACCATTTGAGGTAAGATGATTTATTGAGCCATAAACTGGAGACATTAACAATATTTTGATCTCCCTAACTTTCAATCAACGATTTTCCTTCCAATCATCTCCCTATCTACATGATTTTCTCCCCACAAACCCTAAATACTTCCACTCTAGCAAACATCACGAGCCAACAACACCAAATCCCCTAGTTCAAAGTGTGAAGCCAAGTCACTAGCTAGAACAAGTCCACCAAAATAGTTTATACCCTGAACATAATCAACATTAGGACCTGTTAAGCCTGAGGTCATTGAGCACAGAAATAGGTTCCAAGGAGAGCCTCTATATTCCATGATAAATAACCCAATCACGTATTTCATAGAGAATTTATTAAGAATGAATGCATTCTAAGAGATTAAATGGGAGGGGGAAATGAAACTCCACCTAGCACTCAACCAAATATTTTTCCATCCCATCTCCTTCATGCAATGCGTTATGAAGGGTTTTATAATAATCCACCAATCCAAATAATCAAGGGATTGGGTAGTACCTAAAATCCCCATTACATGAAAAAATTCTTGAACTCAACTCCACAACAAAATTTTCTTAGTACTCTGCATTGGAGTTAATATTTCACTTGATATGCAAAAAGGTAATCTTATCAAATGAGGCGAATTTGTGTTTGATTCTTGAGATCAAGTTTTTAATTTTTTTCCCAACTAGATTGGATTGGACTATCATCGATTTGATGACCAACATTGAGTCCTTGAATATCACTAATGATTGAATTCTATGTCCCTTTGTGATGATTATCCCACACAACAAACAATATGCCTCAGTTAGATTATTAGAAATTGTTCCTAAACCCAAAACATACTTCTTTAACTTATTTCCATAAGGATTGTATAGAATCCCACCTTCTCCTGCCAACCATAATTAATGGAATATGTTAATAAGTAGAATAAATTAATAGATGGTTGAGTCAAGGACGAGACCTTCGAGAAATCCAACATTGTCACCTTTACAACAACATCAATCCCTTCAAAGATGAGGTATTGCGTGATATTTTCCCACTCAAAGTTTGTGTTCTTTTGGGACAACCATATATGTGTAAACTTCACATTTTTTATGAGTCTCAACCCCATAGTGTCATTTTTACTCTGGGAGGTTATCTCTACAGGGTCCTAGAGGTATTTTTGACTGCTACCACTTCATTAATTTCGACAAAATAGTACCACAAAGTAATCTTTCATACCAATTTTTTCTTTCTCTTCACGATCCATTTAAAGGGTGAACAGAAGGTCACTATGACCACTATAGCCTCGGCCCACGACCTTTCTATACAATAGAAGGAGGTCAATAATATTTTCAAGGAGTATAAATATAATTTTTCTTCACCTATAGAGGTTCTTATGCAATTTCAAGTCAAACCTTCCCTTTGATTTGGTGCTTGATGCTCCCTTATGCAACTATCCAAAATATAGACGCTTCCTTCCAGAGAATGAGGAAATAAAGTGCCATACCAAGGAATATCATGCAACAATTTTTTTTGAAAGGATTCTTCACATTCACCCACAAGTCCATGGCATCTTCTAGAAAACCCATCCCAAGTACAAGACGTGACATGACCAACATCGGGTTCTACACCAATTTTAGTTTGGTGATAAAGTCTGGTTACATTTACAGAAAGAACACATTGCACAACCCCATTGGAATATTAGACCACTTTGATATGGGCCTTACACCATCATCAAGGATGTAGGAGAGAATTATTTTGAACTAAGTATTCCCCCATTCCTTGGGATGCATCCAATCTTCAAAGTGGACCTCCTTCTCCCATATTTTTCACCTCTATTGGCCACCTCTGAGGTAGTTGAGCATTTTTCCCCTATAGAACTCAACTATGACTGCCTTGAGTAGGCTACAATTGATATAATCATGGATACAAAGACAAAAGGAACCCACCAACAGAGCACACAACTCCACTTGGTCTTCAAAGCAAGGCAGCTTCTTCACCAAGGCAAGTGGCTCACCAAGAGATAAATTCAACAAAAGTTTCCCCTTCTGATGAGGGAATTTGATGTAATGGGGACTGTTAGGGACCTAACCTCCCTAATCCCTCACGTAGGTAGAATAATATATTTTCATTTAATAAATGACAATATTAATAAGGCCTAGCAATAAGGAAGAATAAGTCAAATGTAAGAAGACCTAATAGAAGCTTCCACTTATAGAAGGATCTTCCTCTAGACTATTCTTTTGGATAGATAGATTTAGTATAAATAGGAGTAGAGGGTATGCGAAGTTTTTTCTTGGATATTATTGTAATAGAGCTTTACTCTGCTGGAGGTTTCCCCCTCGAAGAGGCAAGCGAACATTGCTATCAGTAATAAAGGTGCTCTTTCTGGTGTTAGTCTAGTATTATTATGATATTGATCTAGTTAAATTATGATTGTTCTGCAATTTCTTGCTAAATATTTATGTTCTTCATACTATATTATATCTTGAATGTTAGAAGTGGTATCAAAGAACTTTCCACGGTAGAAAATTGTGGGTTATTTTTTCAGAGTAGAGACATATTCCGACGTCTTAAAGCTACATAGATCTGTCATTACACTCATAAACCCATGGTCGAGGAGAAATACACACATGAAATACAAGTGGTACTTAAGCGCACATCTGTTGGCCACCCTTGTAACCTCTATTGGTACCCCTTCGAGTGGTATCACATCAGACAACACCTGTACATGAATTGACCTAGATCTCCTAAATCCCTCCATAGATAAATCGATCGGTGGCCTGACTACTATAGTGCCACCGAGAAAAACACTCGGAATATGCTCTCTAGTACCTGGGTAGTTGGGTAGTACGACTAAGGGCACGGTCTAGCCTCCTTAGTTGGTTCCCTGAGACATTGGGACAAGTACTACTATTGGACCCTGCACGTATATCATAGAGATATAGCACAGGGAAAACCCTTATATGTAGACACCCTACATACCCTAACCCTTGAGACATAAACATAAATATAAAATACAAGATCTATTTCCATGCAATTGTGCCTCCTGCATTCTGGTTGTGAAATTACTACACATTT
>JASDQU010229085.1:2492-14701 GCA_032191745.1 Picea mariana | reverse complement strand
TGAAGTTGGTGTATGTGCAGTTCTTATAAGATTCCACCTCATTCTGGGCCAGGTAATCCACATCTTGCCATTTTCATTTCAAAAGCAGAGAAACCAGCTAAGCTTGTAAAACTATTATTTATAAATCTAGGTTACCAGTAATTATGCCGTGAAGCCTCTAGGTTATCTGCTTAATCTACATGGCACTTGTCTCTTTTGGTCTTTATCTTTGATAGGTGGTGTGCTTTTCAGCTAAGCTGTTGTTTTGTTGATTTGCAGGTTAAGCAGAGGGGAATTTGGGCTAGGAACGTGGCCCTTAAGGCTCCAGTGTTTCAACTACAGCTCTGATACCAAATGTAATGACTAGTTTTAAATTAACGTTTAAAAATTCTACCAAATCCTACCAATGTACAGCAATTTCTACCAGATTCATAAAAGAAGAATTATTCCAAATTTTTCTCAACACTTACACAAGAAAAATTAAAATTTATCAATGAGTAATGCATAAATTCGAATTGAGTACCTTAACTCTGATGCTAATTTCCATTGTTAGCTGCCTTCTTGCTGCTACCTGCTACATAGTCCAGTCCTGTTGCAAACACAGAAAAATAATTGCCCAAAACCTCTTGTCCACCCTGCCAACTAGGAAAATGACCTAGCTCCAGGATATCTACGGATATCCTGGCCCTCCGAGCCCAAAACCTCTAGCAACCCCGGTCCACTGTGTCAATCCCAAACACAAAATTCCTCCCTGGTCCAATACTCAAAGTTCTCCCCAAAAAAATCATGGTCTCCCTCCCGTCGAATGCCCCCCTCCAACTCCTTCCTTCCTTCCTTATTCCTCCCTTCACCGACACTCCTTCCTCCATTAAATTCCTTATCCCTTCATTTAATTACCCTTATCCATTCATTAATTCTCTTATCTTCTCGGGATCCTTATGTGATCCCTTCTTGTATACGTAACTTGATTAAATGTTATATTTTATTCTCACTTTTAATTTAATACTTTATTAATTAATGAATTAATTAATAATTAAATCAATCATTAACCATATTGATTAAAGAGTTAATTATACTTAAATTAATCATAATCAAGAATAACTAATTAATAAGAAATAATTAGTTAAGGTTATTTTAATAAATAATTATAGTTTAGCTAATCTTTTAGGATTACATTATTAAATTAATTATAATTTATAATCAAGGGTCGTTACACTGCCTCCTCTGCGCAATCCTTGCTAATGGAAATCCCTGCAATGAATGAATTCCTCTTGCCTAGGTTGCGCATTCCTCATGGGAACATCCAATGTGTGTGTGGTTGCATGAGTGCACTCACTAATGTCACAAATGATAGTTAAACTATCCCTTTCACATGTTATCTCAACTAGATCTGACATGCATGTAGTTAACAGTGGTAAATCTTCAGTTGCACGTGAGATCACTGATTGTGAATTAATCAATAATTAATTCACTGATCTCTCACTAGTGTAAGTTCAATTAAAACTAGTACAACTGATCTTAACTCACTTAACTGAGTTAAAATACTTTACAACTCACATAAATACACATCCAACTCTGTTACAACTTCAAATCACTCAGTTACAACTAATCCGACTTGCATGTCCCACCATTCAACCTTTGAACTTGAATTTCCTATAGCTAATTGATTTGCCACTTCAGTTAACTATTTCCAAGTGCTCATTGAGAATAGACTAATATTTATTGTCCAACTATTATTAAGGGATAATAATAGTCGACATACATCTATAAATAGAATTCACTCACCATCTATAAATAGACATCATCTATAAATAGAATTTGTTCATCATCTAAAAATAGACTCCCACCTAAAAATAGCTTGAGGCTCCATCCTAGTGTAGGTGCATAATTTTCACTAGGATCTTCTTGTTGAATCTCAACACTCCCTCTCAACAAGAAAGAGATTATCCTTCACCCCGATTGTTGGGCTCTAAAGATGTCCTAAAATATAACCTCTATGCATCATCCGAAGGTAGGCGCTAGCACAAGCATTTTTCTTGTTTCCTACGTAGGTTCTTACCTTTTGTTTTCAATTCTCGTCCTCCAGAGATGCAACCTGTGCAAAGGGACAACAATCCTAACAAAAGGAATGACAATTGTTCCGTTCAAATGAATAGCACGACCGGAAAAAGGAACAACAATCATAACAAGGGAACGACAGTCATTATATTGGGCTGAACTAATGTTGTATTAATTGAGTTGTAGTACTTTTCCAACTATCTAATTTGTCAATCCAAGGTTCGTAAACTTACGAAGAACACACAAAGTATATGTAAAATTGAAGCAGGACTAATCTAATCTAATGTTTAAGCTACAACTTAAATTGAATCATTAATCTAATGCAGGAAATTGAAACACATGACTTGGAATTGAAATTAATCTAGGAATGGGAAATTGCGCAAATGAAATTAATCTAGGAATGAGAAATTGTGTAAATGAAATTAATCTAGAAATGGGAAATTGAATAAATGAAATTAATCTAGGAGTGTAGAACTACATCAAGGAAAAGCAAATACAACATGTGAAGAGTTGAATGACACAATAACATATGTGAGCTCACGCAAATGAAGCAATCTTACATTACAATAATCAAATAAATCTTCATAAAAAAATAATGAAAGCATAGAAACCAAAACCATGAATCAAAGCTAAGAATCCCTTTCTCTTTCAAATTACAAATCTAAGACTAATCCAGATTTACACTTGAATCTTAATGACTATTGTTAATGACTACTCTAATTCCATCCTAATTACTCAAATGTCTACTACTCTACTACTCCCTCATGAAGAGAGAGCACTCTCTTTTGTACATGAGATCCTTGAAGATAAGATAACCGTCTCATAATTACAGATCCACTATTCTCTCAACTATTTTCCCATTATTACAAAATATAATCCCTTCAAATCCTCACACATCTCTCATATATCTTGGATAAGATATTCCAACCAAATCTCCATGATCTTCTCCTTGGAATAGGCTTGAGTTATCTCCTCAAATATTGAAATAGTGGAGGAAGTATTCGAGAAGTCCTTTTGAATTAATCCTTCTCATATTCCTGCACATTACAAAGCTCACACATTTTTGAGATATATATGAAGACATGTTGATTTTCTAACATTTAATCACAAATTTCCTTTTAATACTAAAATGAATAAAGTGGAAAATAATAAGGTGAAACCCAAGTATATTTATGAAATGATATCGTGAAAGGTTAATGGGGCGATGAAATGTGAAGAATAATGAAGGGAAAGGTGGATTAAAATAGGACATTTATAAGCCCCAACATACCCCCCAACTTAACTTGTTGCATGTCCTCATGCAACCATGCATGGATCTTCTTAATAAATTTTGGCATCTGAATGTTGGCTTTGAGTGATGATAATGAATGTTTCTAGGATGGGATTTACATGAGTAACAACTGACATTTTCTTATGGTTGGTTCTTGTGTGACAACCATGAATATAAAGAATGTTGGTTCTTGTGTTAACAATATTCATTTCGTTATTTTCTCTCTTGTTGTTATGATAATAATTTCTCATATTGTTACTGGAAAATATATTCTATCAATGTGCATAAGGAAACATCACTGAGTATAAGAAAGCCCTTTTTTGTATATTTGTGAATCGTACCAATATGTATATCAGTGCTTTTAAAGCAAAGCGCAACAGAGTATCGTTGGAAAATAAATGTTCATAAATGGTAAATGAGACGAAAAAATGGAATGATGGTAGTGGAAGAATGGAGTGATGATAGTGAATAAAGTCCCCTACCCCCCAACTGAATTGGTTTCATGTCCTCATGCAATGTGGCATAAGTGATAGAAGTGAAAATGAAAGGGAACTTGGTGAGGGAATTTTTCAAATTATTCATTGCTAGAAGTTGAGGAATTACATGATTAAAGTTTAGAAAATAACATACCTCCACTTACCCAAAATGTTGATGAACTATGCAATAGGAATATGGTTGATGCGGCTACTGGAGCATGGAAGATTTCACTGTTGCAGGGTCATGTGAAAAGTGACTGCTGCTGTAGCTGTGACTATTGTCTGTTGGATCAGAGAATGTGAAGTGGAGGAATCTGAACTGTTGCTGAATGAATCATGGAAAAGAGGAAGTATGAAAGTGGAACTGTAGTACTCTCAGATAGATGAAGTCATGCTGTTGTAACTGCTGAGGAAGTCAGGAAAAAGTGTATAGTCTTCACCTGCTACAACCCGATGGTACAATTCTAATCATGCGAATGGATGTGTCGATGTCGAGCATGAATAGAAGTCATTGGATTACCGACCATTGATGAATGTCATTAACCAATGCGAGGCAAACTCACCATTGATGTCAATGAGTTCCAAGGTACCCGAGTACATCTTGCGAAGTGCGAATGAATGAGATGATGTCGAGCCACTTGCAAGATTTGACAATCAAGGGACATTGATGTATTCCCATGATTGTTAGTGAGAGAACTTTCCATTAAGGCATGAAAGCCTCTAGGTACTTAGAATGAACTCTAGTCTATATCCCAGATAAGGTGTTGAGGTTGATGGGGAAAGACTTGTTGAAAGGTGGGCCTTGTGGAATCCCACATCAGTCAATGTGAGTTTGATAAAAATATTGGTAGGACTATAGATGAAAATATCTCAGTAGCAACAGTGTTTATGGAAAGGCAATGTAGTCATGGAAAGGGAGCTGGAGAGTTTTATTAATAAGGGAAAATGAACTGAAAAAGATAAAGAGATGTATGGGAATCAGAAAGATAGGCGTGTACGAAGTCATGAAGGATAAGTCAATGGAAGATGGGCTTCAACACAGAGATGACAAATCTTCTTTGAAGGAGAAATGGGAAGAAAGAATTCATGACGCAAAATGGTTTGATGAATGGTCGTTGTGTAACAACAAATGCCATGATGTGTAGAGTGAGAATCAACTCCTTCAAGCAGTTAATAAGGCATTTTTTTATTTTTTTTTAGAAATTTTTTGTGATCTTTGAAAATCACTTCAGCAGCAAGATGCGATCGACTATGCACCTGAAAAAATATTAGTACAAATCCTGCATGAAAACTTGTGAGATGTTCGAAGAAAAACATAACATGCAGAAAGAAGTATAAATACGACAAAAAAATAAAATTTGTTTTTATACCTCTTGTCGTGGTCGTTGCGCGCACGCTTGTTTCATCGTTGATTGCTTGCTTAGCGTAAAATCGCATAAACATGTTTCCATATTGTTTTCAGGAATTTATAAAAGAGTCCAATTGCAATTTTATTTGTTTTTGTTGTTTTTATTTTTATAATTTGTTTTTATCTTTTATGAATTTTTATTTTTAATTTAATTTTTATTTATTTAATTTTATTATGTTTGACCTAAGATTTTTATTATTATTATTATTATTATTATTATTATTATATATATATATATAACAAAATGATTTTTTTTTAAAACAAATTTTTGTTATTATAATATTTTTAAAACAAACAAATAATAATAAAATAAAAAAAATATTATATTTTTTTTATATATATATATATAATAAAACAAACCAATAAAAGAATATTCTATATATANATAATATTTTTAAAACAAACAAATAATAATAAAATAAAAAAAATATTATATTTTATATATATATATATATATATAATAAAACAAACCAATAAAAGAATATTCTATATATATATTTCTTCACAAAAAAACTGCAGCACTAGGCCACCATGAATTCCCCAGGTCCCGACCGATAGAAGAAGTTTGTGGCGCCCAATGGTAAGTCTAGTCCTTGCTAACTTCCCGATCCCGGGTGGAGGGCGGATTCTTATCCAGAACCTGCACCACTAGGCCACCATGAATGCCAATATCTGAAGCCTCGAGAAAGGGCTCTAAGTTACCCTCAAATCCATGCTTCTCAGCCTTCGAGCCCTTAGTTGCACTTATTCGAATCTCGATCTTGGGGGTGACGCTGACATCGCTGATGAACGATCTTAGCACCATTTATAATATATCCGGATACATCTTATTATCAAGCCTCCATCACGATTTCATGGCATTTCTAACTCCTCAAATCTATTTGCAGCATACACAAAGAATCAACGAGGTAAGTCAATCCATTTATTACCACTTTGGCAGTGGGCATGCCAGCTGAGAATGCCTTTGTTAGCGAATCCGAAGCTTCAACCGAAAAATCATTCCACCTATCATTCCAATAATACATCAACCTCTCAGGAACCGCACTCGGTTGAGAATACGAAGTGACCATTGTAAATTTTACAAGTGGTGTCTGTCGATTGCTCAGTTCTCATGCTACACAGATCATATATGAATTTGTACTTTTTTTTTTATAGATTGAGATCTACTTTTGGCAGTCTCGTCATGACAGTTCTCTGTAATTGCAAGCAGCAACATGACTCATGGTTGTGCTATACTTAGTGCAGATTCATGGAAACTGTATCCCAGTCAATCGGGCGTTGATAACACTCATGCCCTCGTGGAATATTTGTAACCCCCGTTCCAATCACAATCTTTGCATTATGTTCGAAACACTCTCAAGATTTACGAGAAGCATATCTTTTTCAATTTTTGGCAATGCAACAAACCTGATATGGAGGTTGATGGTTTGGAAACAAGATCGTCAATTACCGTTAAAATTGTTGCAAATCAATCAAATCGAATAATCAAAATTTCATTTTTCAATTGAATATGAAAAAACAGATAATCGAAGCTTGATCTTCAATGTCGTATATACACAAGAAGACTACCGATTTCTCACTTTTCTAAAAAAATAAAATTTAATGCGACCCACTTGGCGGAGATCATTTGATTCCACAAAGATCTCTGAGTTAAATTCATGAGGCGAATGAGGAAGCAAAGGCGTCGCTCCCAGCTACTGGTACAACGTATGTCAACAACTTTTAGTATTGGGAGATTGGTATTCCATTGTTTGTACACTAGTAACACCTCTGCACAATGGAAAATCTATGACAAGCCAATGAAGACATTGTCCAGAGTTGGCATCTTGCAAGTTGTCTATTTGTTTGATCGAGTTGATGTGGTAGTTTCTGCGCATATGATATTTTGTTTGTTTGCAGGGTTATTTCCAGGCATCTACTAGATAAGGGCGAGAGAAAAAATATGGCATTACTGCCACTCAAACCAAAAATAAACCAGGTCGAAGGTTAAAATGAGAAGAGTGTGGTCATGAAGTTGTTTCAACTGTTGTTTCAGCTTGGAGTTTCTACGCAGCTCTTATCTTGTATGAATTGCAGACCTTATTCATTTATATTATTATTTTTTTTTTAATGTACTTACTGTTTTATTGTTTTTCTTTGCAGACAGAAGCATGCACAACTTTTTATTTATTTTTTTCTATTATGTTTTCAAAATAAAGAATAAAATAAAAAAATTATTTTGCAAGCTCATTAAAAATTTACGAGCAAATGGAAAACGAAAAATAGATTAGGAAAAAAAATTATTTTCGTTAATTAAATGATATTCCTGATATTCTTTTCTTTGCATACTTATTCTAACAAATAAACAAAATTGAAAATAAAATCCTACCTACAGTACGCTAATTAAAAATGACAGATTAGTTACGTGTAGTCAAATAGCCAATGTAGCCATGCACACAACAGTAATAAGAATATGTTGTCTTTCAATTTTGCAAATGACAACCAGAAATATGTACGAACGTGTGAAATTAGYTGTTGAAACTGTGAATTAAAAAAAGAAAAACTAAATGAATCTAACCTAGTACTCGCTTGAAACCATCATTCGATCAGGATTTYGTAGGCACGTTGTTCCTTGCTCAGATCATGTTGTAACTCCTCTTCATCTTCCTCAATCTCCTTTTCAATCAATTTTTCTTCATCGGATGCATAAGAGTCTTCAGATGTTGGATCTTCAATTGTTTCTGGAGGAGTATTTGAATCTTTGATCCTTGTCAATATCTCCTCTTCCAAGGAAGAGGAAATCCCGATATCTGCCAGGATYTGAGTGAGTAGTTCCAAGCTAACATTAGTTGTTAAACCATGTTAAAAAAAAATGATTCTTACAGCACCCAAATCAAAATAAAAAACTTTGAAAACACTCTTGCTAAAACATAAAAAAATTACTCTTCCAAGTTGCGAAAATTAAATGCTCTTGATAGTTGGTAGGGACAGTGAGGAATCTACAATGAAGCAGCTCTATGACCCTTAGAACCAACACATGTAGATCACACTTGCAGAAATTAAACACTCTTGCATAAATTGAAATTTGCAAAAATTGAAACTACTGTTACCTAGTTGGTAAAGAGAACATGAGGAGTCTCCTCTCACGAGCTTCTATGACCCCTTACCAACACGTCTAGATCACACTTGCATGAATTAAACACTCTTGCATAAATTGAAATTTGCAGAAATTGAAACTAATCTTACTTAGTTGGTAGGGAGAACATGAGGAGTCTCCTCTCACGAGCTTCTATGACCCCTTACCAACACATCTAGATCACACTTGCATGAATTAAACACTCTTGCATAAATTGAAATTACTTTTACCTAGTTGGTAGGGAGAACATGAGGAGTCTCCTCTCACGAGCTTCTATGACCCCTTACCAACACGTCTAGATCACACTTGCATGAATTGAAATGAAAAAGAAACTAATACCTCAATCCATTGTGCTTCCCCGACAACCACGCCAAAATGTTGGGCTCTAAAGATGTCCTAAAATATAACCTCTATGCATCATCCGAAAGTAGGTGCTGGCACAAGAATTTTACTTGTTGTCTACGTAGGTTCTTACCTTCTGTTTTCAGTACCCTTCCTCTAGATATGAAACCCCTGCAAAGGGACAACAATCATAACAAAAGGAACAACAGTTGTTCTGTTCAAATGAACAACATGACCTGCAAAAAGAACAACAATCGTAACAAGGGAACGACAGTCATTATATTGGGATGAACTAATGTTGTATTAATTGAGTTGTAGTACTTTCCCAACTATCTAATTTGTCAATCCGAGGCTCTTAAACTTACGAAGCACACACAAAGTATATGCAGGATTGAAGCAGGACTAATCTAATCTAATGTTTAAGATACAACTGAAATTGAATCATTAATCTAATGCAGGAAATTGAAACACACTACTTGGAATTGAAATTAATCTAGGAATGGGAAATTGCGCAAATGAAATTAATCTAGGAATGAGAAATTGCGTAAATGAAATTAATCTAGAAATGGGAAATTGTGTAAATGAAATTAATCTAGGAGTGGAGAACTACATGAAGGAAAAGAAAAAACAACATGTGAAGATTTGAATGACACAACAACATATGTGAGCTCACGCAAATGAAGCAATCTTACATTACAATAATCAAATCAATCTTCATAACAAAATAATGAAAGCATGGAAACCAAAACCATGAATCAAAGCTAAGAATCCATTTCTCTTTCAAATTACAAATCTAAGACTAATCCACATTTATACTTGAATCTTAATGACTATTGTTAATGACTACTCTAATTCCATCATAATTACTCAAATGTCTACTACTCTACTACTCCCTCATGAAGAGAGAGCACTCTCTTTTATACATGAGAGCCTTGAAGATAAGATAACCATCTCATAATTACAAATGAACTATTCTCTCAACTATTTTCCCATTATTACAAAATATAATCCCTTCAAATCCTCACACATATCTCTCATATATCTTGGATAAGATATTCCAACCAAATCTCCATGATCTTCTCCTTGGAATAGGCTTGAATTATCTCCTCAAATCTTGAAATGGTGGAGGAAGTATTTGAGAATTCCTTTTGAATTAATCCTTCTCATATTCCTACACATTACAAAGATCACACATTTTTTAGATATATATGAAAACATGTTGATTTTCTAACATTTAATCACAAATTCCCTTTTAATACTAAAATGAATAAAGTGGAAAATAATAAGCTGAAACCCAAGTATATTTATGAAATGATATCATGAAAGGTTAATGGGGCGATGGAATCTGAAGAATAATGAAGGGAAAGGTTGATGAAAATAGGACATTTCTGAGCCCCAACACCGATCCTATCTCTATGGTATTCGAATTTTCTCCTGTTGAGTTCCTTCGTCAAAATGTTTGCATCATGATCTTCCGTAGGAATGTACTGAAGCAACATGATCTTCTGCTGCACACAATATCTGATATGATGATACCGGATATCTATGTTCTTAGATCTATCATGAAACACAGGATTAATTGAGAGTTTAATGCAACTTTGATTATCACAATGAATCACTGCCGGATCTAAATGAGAACCAAACAAACCAACCAATATCTTTCTCACCCAGATAGCCTCACATGTAGCTTGACTCACTGCCATGTATTCCTCTTCCATTGAACTGAGTTCCACAGATCTATGTTTCCTGTTGTACCAAGAAACAGTTGTAGATATGATACTAAAGATCCCCCCTGATGTGTTCTTTCTGTCCGTTGGGCTGCCCACCCAATCTGCATCCATGAAGCCATGCAACTTCACCTCACTCTTCTATCTGTACCATAAGCCATACTCAAATGTGCCCCTCGGGTATCTTAGGACATTCTTACCCACCTTCCAAAAGAGATTGGTAGGCTTCACCATCGCTTGACTGAGTTGGTTAACCGCATAGAAAATGTATGGTCTCGTGTTCACTAGATACATTAGCAAACCCACTAATTGTCAATAGACAGTAGCATCCACTACCTCTCCAGAAGTAGCATCCTCTTTCTTCCAGTTTCCTGGAAGAGGAGTATCCATGGGTTTTCAACCCTCCATGTGAAACTTACCTAGTATCTCCCTTGCATACTTGCCTTGAGACACAAAAAGTTCACCATCTCGATGCCATATTTCCAATCCAAGGAAATAATGAAGGAGGCCCATATCCTTCATCTTGAAATCCTTTTCAAGGTTCTCCTTGCATGAGTGTATCAGTTGCTCATCACCAGTCAATATTAAATCATCAACATAAAGAAAAATGATTAAAAACTTACCCTTGTAGATCCATCTCGAACCTACCACTGATTTGTCGATCGGTCTTGGGACAATTTCCCATGCACTATTTTTGAAAATGGAGTCATACTCCTCCACCATTGCATAAACCCAAGTGGGATCCTGCTCTTCTTCTTGAAAGGAAGATAGTTTAGTCACAATACATTTTCTCATGAGAGCCATGTATCTAATAAATCAATCAATGGGCTGTCTCTTTTTGCATTGTGAAGTAGGGGCTCCTACATTCTGTGCAACATCTAGTCTCAATCTATCAGCTTTCGTGGTGCACTTTCTACCATTTCTGATGGATGGATCTGCATGAGTGGCTTCCTCCACGCCATGAACCTCCTCATGTGGCTAATCCACATCTTGAGACTCATCTTTGGGAACCAATAGCTCCTCCTTTGCATGCAAGTCTAGCTCCCTCTCAAGCGACAACCGCATGGATTTCCCCTCATCGAATTTTATATCTCGTTGCATAAAAGTCATATTACTGTTAGGAAAATACACACGATAATTATGGGGTGTTTCTATGTACCCCACAAATATCCCAACTTCAGTAGTCGGCTCCAGATTCTTCCTAGCGTTCTTGGTCACATGCACCTAAACAGATGAGCCAAAAATCTTTAAATGAGAAACATCAGGTTTCTTACTAGTGAAAGCTTCTTCAGGTGTACTCATGCCAAGTACTCTATGAGGACAACGTTTTTCACATAAACCGCAGTGTTTCATGCTTCCACCCACAAATGCATTGGTAGGCCCTGATCATGCAACATCGCTCGTGCTGCACCCACGATCGTTCTATTCTTCCTATCCGTGACCCCATTTTGCTGTGGGTTATTGATCTAGATATATCTTGGTGGCCACCCACCTTTTCCAACTTGCTTAAAACGGTTTTCTGACAATCTTGGCAATTTACTACTTTTAGTTGTTTTAACTTATGAGGCCATTTTGAGGGCCTAAATGAAGGTTTTTCAGGATCGAGCTCCTCAATGATAGACAAAGGCATAATTGATCTCCCAAAATTAACCTCCTCGACGATACCTTTCCAACGGGCTATCACATGCCTAAAATGAAGATCGTATGCAAAAGTTACGACCCCGAGAAGTTGATGTACTAACTTACCCAAACGGGGCCCACATGACTTTTGGCGCTTCATCTCCTAGGGTTAGGTTTTTGGATGTCTAGGGTTTTTGGCATTCTTGATTATTGT
>JASDQU010229084.1:0-17153 GCA_032191745.1 Picea mariana | reverse complement strand
CCTTGCCAATTTCTACCGCAGGTTCATGTTGGGATTCTCCCATATTGCATGGGCCCTCAGCCAAATAAACAGGGGTGGTGGTAAGGATAAATTTGCATGGGGCTGGTCCCAACAATAAGCGTTCGATGATTTGAAGCAGCTCTTGTGCTTAGCCCCAGTACTTTCACTACTAGACCTGCAACGTCCCTTTGAGATCAAGACAGATGCTTCAAACTATGATGTGGGCGCCATTCTCACTCAGCACGACCACCCCGTGGCCTATCATAGTGAGACACTGTCATATACCATCTGTAAGTACCCTACTTATGACAAAGAAATGCACTCCATTGTGCAAACCTGCCACCAATGGAGACATTACATTCTTGGGAAGGAGACAATCATCCACATTGATCATAAGCCACTGCAGTTCATGCAAACACAGGGAAAATTGAAGAATGACCGCCATCAAAAGTAGTCCACATACTTGCAGCAATTCCACCTCAACATCAAGTATAAAACAGGAAGCACCAATCACATCGTTGATTGTCTCAGCAGACCGCTAGTCGCGACACTCACCATGGTGTTAGACTCTTGCGGCCATGAGACCTCTAGATGGCCCCAACTCTATGAGACAGACCCTGAATATGCCACCACCTACCAAATGTTGGGTGCAAACACAGTAGTTGATAATTTCCATCTTCAGAATGGGTTGTTGTGTTGTCTGGGCCATATCTATGTTCCATCAAGCGAGTCATCAAAGATGATCTGGGAATCCCACTATAGTTGGGTGGCAGGACACTTTGGCGTCGAAAAGACAGTGGCGATGCTACAGAAACATTTCTACTGGCCGAAACTTCGACAGGAGGTCAACAAGTATATCAGGTCTTGCACTACCTACGCTTGCCAAACTGACCACTAAGAAACTGGGCATGTACACCCCTCTTCCTACTCCTGACAGGCCATGGAAATCTATCTCAATGGACTACATGTTGGGCCTCCTGTCCACCAAGCGGGGAAATGACTATGTTTTTGTGGTTGTTGATCGCTTTTCTAAGATGGTGATTCTAGTTGCCTGCAAGAAGAGCATCACAATAGAGGCCATTGCTAAGCTCTTCTTTGAACGAGTCTGGGTACGTTTTGGAATCCCACAAACCATTGTCTCGGATCAGGATAGTCTATTTCTCAGCACATTCCGGTCGAGCCTCTAGTCACTGCTGGACACCAAGCTCACCAAATCCATGACCTTCCACCCCCAGACAAATGGCCAAATTGAGGTTGTAAATTGAATGATTGTGCATATCCTTCGCATGTATAATTCAAAGCACCCTCGCACATGGGATGAGAGCCTTCCCTATGTCCANACCGAGCCCTGCATAGCTCAACTGGCCACAACCCCTTTCGGGTGGGGTTGGGATTCCAACCATTGGGTCCCATAGATGTTGCACTTCCCCTTGCAGTCACCTCGAACGACTCATATCCTGCTCCAACTGAAGCTGACAAAGCCACCCGGTTCATTGAGCAGATCCAGCACATCTGTCAATAGGTTCCAGATATCCTACAAAAGTCCAATGACAAGTACAAACAACACCATGATCAACATCGAGTGCCACATAAGTTTCAGGTAGGTGACAAATTTTGGTTGCACTTGCAGAAAGAACATCTTACAGGCTCCCAGCGGAAGCTTCGCACACTCTGTTATGGGTCGTACACTATCACCAAGGCCGTGGGGGATAATTCTTTTGAGCTCAACATTCCTCCTTTCCATGGCCTGCACCCATTGTTCAACGTGGATCTCCTTTACCCTTATTTCCCACCATTATTGGTCACCTCAGAAGTAGCAGAACAACTGGCACCAACAGAGCTCAACCTCGAATGCATACAATAGGAATCCAATGATCAGATTGTGGACACACAGATCAAGGGCACTCGACAGCAAAGGATCCATCTTTATCGAGTCGTCAAAGCAGAGCAACTCTTGCACCAAGGTAAGTGGCTCACCCGGGGCCAAATTCAGCAGAAATTTCCTCATTTGATGGGGGACCTCAACGAAATGGTGACCATTGCTTCCTAAGGAGGGAGGATTGATACAGATGGATATCGGTGGCCACCCACCTTTTCCAACTAGCTCAAAACAATTTTCTGGTAGTTTTGGTAATTTACTATTTTTAGCAGTTTTCACTTCCAGAGTTGTTTTGAGGCCCTAAACGATGTTTTTTTTGGGAAAAAAGGTTTGCAATATGAAATTTCCCTCGATATTATGCCTAAAATTAATCTCCTCCATGATACCTTTCCAACGGTATATCATATGCCTAAAACAAAGATCGTATGCAAAAGTTACGACCCTGGGAAGTTGATGTACTAACTTACCCAAACGGGGCCCACATGACTTTTGGCGCTTCATCTCCTAGGGTTAGCTTTTTGCATGTCTAGGGTTTTTGACATTCTCTCTTATTGTAAAAAGACCTTCAAAGCCTCATTGTAATCATCTTCTTGCGAATGAGCGCAATCGTCACATCTCTTCTCAGAGATAAGCCGCCACCATTCCAGCAAGTTTGTTTCCATTGCATTTTACAGTTTTCAGCTTATTTCATTATTGAATAGAAAACCAGTTTTACTGTATCTATGTTATTTTGTGTTAAGCACCTATTAATAATTTGTATTCATTTCGTTCTGCTCATAAAATCCGGATCAGTAACACACTGACAAAAATAAAAGCATATAGACTGTGAAGAAAAATGAAATTAAAAAAAAAAAAAAAATTATAAAATAGAAGTAAACATATAAAAAATATTCCAAAAAATTGAAGCAAGAATATAGAAAATTTCACCAAGTAAAGAGATTGATTTCTACCCAATTACCTAGAGTTTTGTTGCCAAATTTTAAAGGTCGATAAGAAAAAATAATTTATATATAAATTACTAACAAAAATTGAGCCAACAATGCTAATTTGGTAAAGTTAACTACATGCATTCAACTTAATTACAAGAGATTACATTGGTAAATCGAAAGATTTGAGTAACCTCTTAATTACAAGAGATTACATTGGTAAATTGAAAGATTTGGGTAACCTCCAAGCTGTCATTCTCAATTACTAGTGTAAGAACTTGTATAGAGATTATTAAAAATGGTTAATTATACTTATTATTGTGGTCATCCATTGATTTCAATTTTAGTTGTTTTTATAGAGAGAAAATTATCTTGTTTGTTGTTCTTGTGGAAGCCTCCACTTGTTATGAAAATGATATAATTTACAATTTGGAGGAAAGGAGGAAATGACTTCTTAAAGTTATCTCCTTCAATAAATATGTTCTCAAACTTTTTCTTAAATCATTTTATAATATATTGAGCATAAAATTAAAAAAATATGTTTTCTTATTATTTTCTCTTTCAATCTGTTCTCAAACTTTTTCTTAAATCATTTTATAATATATTGAGTATAAAATTAAAAAAATATGTTTTTTTATTATTATTTTTTTTAATTTTAATAGTTAGTGAAAATTAATCATCATTATTATAATAATAATAATAGAATATAAATATTTTCATTTAATGATATTAATTAGATTTTTTCATAATCATATAAATCTTTTCATAATCATATAAATTTCATATAAATAAATAAAATAAATAAAAATAGAAAAACTAATTTAAAATATTATATCTAATTTATTTTTTAAATAATTACAATAAAGATATTATCAATGAAAACAAATTTTATATTATATTTGTAATATATTTTTATTTCTAAATTAAATTTTACTAATAAACACTACATTATAAAAATAAACAAATTTTATATTGTAATTTTAATAAATTTATATTTCTAAATTATATGAAAAAAGTATTACATTATAAAATGAAAACAATTTTTAATACTTGTTTAAGCTTTGAAATAAACTGTGTATAAAATATTGAAATATCTTTTATGTAATTAAAAAAATACCTTTATTTTTGAAAGCTCTAACAACATTATGATTCATTGTTAAAACTTACACTCTCATAAACAAATTTTATATTGTAATTTTAATAGTTTTTTATTTCTAAATTATATGAAGAAACTACACCATTATAAACTGAATCATCTTTCAAATTAATGAAATTAATGATGTTTAAGTGATTTAATTTATGTTTAAATAATTTATTATGTTTAAGTGATTTAATCTATGTTTGTTTGGTTTAATCTTTTAAAGTATTTCACCATAGAATTAGAAATAGTGTATTTAATGAAATTTAAGTAGTTTACTTTTTTAAATCATTTCATTTATTCAATAACATTAATGATATTTAAGCATACAAAAGGAATAAGAAATTGGCAAAAAAAAATGAAACAACAATATAGAAATCAAAATAATATAATAAGCTAACTTTAACATGATACTGAAACAAGACAACAAGCTAGGGGTTGATAATCACAGACACAAATGAGCACAACATGGTTACCAAAGGGGGCGACAATGGAACCCCCTCTTACAAGCAAGTAGTGGTGGACAGGGGCAAAGGTCCACACAATGGTGGTTTCAAGGAACCAGTGACGAGTGCATCGGGATCAGGACTGAAAAAGAACCAGGAAGAAAGGGATCACATGGGGGAGGAAGTTAGAGAAACCCAAAATGATGCGCATAAACCAACGAACCCCAATGGGGTAGAAGGGTGCAACCTGTGTAAACTTAAGACAACATTGATACCCAAGGTGATACTGGAGGACCCACAAATGCAACTCTACCGAGACCAGATGAAGATGCATGCACTCATTTGCAGGTTGATGGGTTTGTGGCCCATAGAGAGAAAGTTGCACAACTGGATAAGATACCAATGGAAGCCAAGCGGAGAAGTGGAAATCCACCCAGGATTGAAAGGATTCTTCACAACAATATTCATGAACTTGGAGGACATGGATAGAATCTTTGAGGGGGGGGCATACTTCCACGCTTCAGCAGGACTGTACATGCGGCCATGGAAAGAACACTTCTCCCTAGAGAAAGAAACCTTCAAGAACGTACCCGTCTAGCTGAGGCTTTACTCCCTGTCGCTAGACTACTAGCTATCCTCCACCTTCAAAGCAATCGAGAACAAACTTGGAAAACATGTGAAGACATTGGAAGCAACCCTAAAAGGGAGATATACCTCTTACACAAGGATCTGCATAGAGATGGATGTTTCAGGGGCACTCCCAAAAGCCATAAGCCTGGAATTCAGGGATGAGGAATGGATACAAAGTATCGACTATGAGCATATCCCTTTTAGATGCAGAAGATTCCATGAACATGGTCACCTATTCAGAGAATGCCCTCTCAATAAAAACAAGAAGAGGAAAACACAAAAATACAACAGGATGAGGATGGTTTTATCAAGCCAAACCACAGAAACAGAGCAAACAAGAAACCAAGAAAATCCCCAACGGGTAACAAACCGGAAGCTAGGACCCGAACGGAAGGGCGGGATAAAACCAACAAAGGGGAAGAAGGAGGAAAGGAAAAGGCAAAATCCGGAGAAGCTAAGGAACAAACCACATATGAGAACACAAACAACCCAAGCAATAAGATCGAACAGGGGGGTAGCGCAATTCCTATGGACAAAGAAACTAGAGACACCAACACCCCCATGCAGGAGGCAGACGGAGATGCGGAAATGATGCCAAGTGAGGTAGGAATGGAAGACCCTGACCTCAGAGATATTGTGGAAAGGGAAGGAATAGATCTCTTGAACATACTAGAGAAATGGAAAAGGCAGGGCGTAGACAATGTACCATGGGAATAACTAGATCGTATCCAATACCTATTCCTCCTAAGGGAGGAAGCAAAATCCAGAGGGCTCAAGCGGACACACGGGGAGATAGATCACCTCATAATCAAAATTGGCAAGGGACAACTCCAGCTCTCACCCAAGTAGGCGAGAAGGAAGAAAGGCATGAAATCAAATAGCATAGCCCTACAGGAACTAGGAGATTTGTTTATAAACTCAGGTAAGATAAAAAATCTCTTTACCCACTCCCCCCCACATGTTTAAATGAATATTATAACCTGGAACATTAGAGGCCTAAACAACCCATGAAAGCAAAGAATCCTTAAAAACAAACTGAGGAAGGAGCAACTAGAGCTCTGTTTCATCTAAGAGATAAAATGCACTATAGACAGAATGGAAACAATCAACAAAAAACAATGGAGCAAGTACAAGACATTGGCTATCGAAGGGCATCAAACGACAAGCGGTATTCTCACCTTGTGGAACCCACAAGTGCTGAATTTACTAGCAGTCGAAGCCACCAGACACACACTTTTGGCTAACATGCAAATCATAGGTAACACAGAGGTGATTCTATGCACTAATGTGTATGGTCCCCGGATGGTGGAAGAAAAGAGAAGGATGCTCCTAGACCTAGAAAACCTAAGTTCTCGTTCCAACAACCTCCACTGGATCTTGGCAGGGGTCTTCAACATCATCATGACACTTGCGGAAAAAAAAAGGAGGCACCAGGAGACTAGATAGAGATACGGAAAAATTTGCAGCGTTCATTGACACAATGGGGATGGTGGACATCAAAACCAGTAATGGCCATTTCACATGGAACAACAAATGGATAAAGCAACATCAGATCGCGACGAAGCTAGACAGATTCTTGGTGTCAGAGTCCATTATTTTATAGGGTTTAACTTTAGACTGCAACATCCTTCCCTGGGGGGTTCAGACCACTGGCTAGTCCAATTGGAAGCGAACTTCCAAACCACACCGAGGAATAGACCGTTCAGATTCGAGAAATTTTGGATTGACCATCCCACTTTCAAGGAGAATATTAGCCAATGGTGGCAGACGCAACAACCAGAGCAAGGGACAATGATGTTCAATCTTTATAAGAAACTCAGCTACATCAAACATAAATTGAAGGAGTGGAACACAAAAATCTTTGGAAACATAAACCAAGAAAAGAAAAATATTGAAGACAAAATGAAGAAAATCTAGGAAATCTGCATAGACGAGGGCTATACAGAGGATAGGAAAAAGGAAGAGACCCAAATGACCTAAGAATGGGAAGCAATATGCCAGCAGGAAGCGACTCTATGGTGCCAAAAGTCCAGAATAAGGTGGATAAAGGAAGGAGAGCGGAACACAAAGTTTTTTCATAGAACAACCATTGCTAGAAGAACCCACAACAAAATCCTGAAAATTCGAGATCAGGATGGGATCGAGAGAGAGTCCCACAAGGAGATTGAAAACATATTGGTAAATCACTTCCAGGGGATAGCCCAAGAACCCAACCAAGACAGAACGAAGTCCATACAAAGGAGAACTTAACACATCCCCAAGCTAGTTACTGAGGAACAAAATATCAACCTAAACAAACCCATCGCTAAGGAGGAAATTGACCAAGTGGTCCAGGAGATGTCTTCACTATGGAATTCTTCAAAGCCTGTTGGGAAGTGGTCAAACATAATTTTTATGGGGTGGTGGAAGACTCCAGACGCTCGACCTCCATTCTGAAAGTGCTAAATGCCACAATGATTACTTTAATCCCCAAAGAAAATGAAGCAAGGATGCTAGACCACTACAGACCCATAGCTTTATGCAATGTGGTCTACAAGATAATCTCCAAAGTCATAGCCAATCGACTAAAAACTCTCCTGCCCACACTGATTTCAAAGGAATAGGCGGGTTTTGTAGAAGGGAAAAAAATTGTGGACAACATCATCCATGCCCATGAGCTGATACACACACTGAAACTCCAGAGGAGAGGGGGGATGATAATCTAACTTGACCTAGAAAAGGCTTATGAAAAAATTAGCTGGCACTATATGGTCAAGACTCTGGAACATTTCGGATTTATGCAACACTGGATCAATTGGATTGTCAGCCTAGTCTCAACGACAAGTTACTCACTTTTAATCAATGGAGCACCAACCAAACCCTTCTGGATGTCAAGAGGCATCGGACAAGGAGATCCGTTATCACCTTTCCTGTTCATTCTGATGATGGAAGGACTCAATAGAAGCATAAAAAGAGAAACCACAACATGGAAAATAACATGCATCAAACCTTTAGAAAACTGCCCTACCTCCACGCACCAACAGTTCGTTGATGACACCTTACTCCATGGCACACCCACGGTAAAGGAAGTGAAATCTTATAAAAGAATCTTAGAATAATTTGGGGAAGCCTCGGGCGCGGATATCAATCACTCCAAATCCATGATATACTTCTTCAATACCAGCCCAACAATCCAAAGAAACCTAGAAAATATTTTGGGGTCTGAACGCAAAAAACTCCCAACGAAATACTTACCCCTGACAGACAGAGCATGCAACATGGAAACCTGGGAAGGAGTGATCAACAAACTATAGGAGAGGGTAAAAAATTGGACTTACAGATCCCTCAACCTAACAGGGAGACTTATTTTGACCAAAGTGGTTCTGCAAGCAATTCCGACCTATATGATGTCAGTGTTCCCCGCTCCCAAAGGAATACTCCAAAAAATAAGAACCATCTAAAGGGACTTCCTATGGCATGGAGAGAAAAGAAATAAAAAATGGGCCCTTTTGGCTTGGGAGAAGGTTTGCAAACCCAAATGCAAAGGAGGACTGGGGTTACAAGACCCACAGGTAAACAATGAAGCCTATGGGGTGAAACTCTGGTGGAGATGGGTTAAATAAAAGGAAACACCATGGACAACCCCCTGGAAGGCCAAGTATACACCTGACATCAACGACCAGAATATAATCTGCTTTATGGGCACAAGGGAGGGTTCAACCATCTGGAATCTAGCCTGGAGCAACAAAACCTGGATTCAGAAACACAGCTTCTAGGAAGTGAGGAATGGTAAAACAACCAGATTCTGGGAGGACACGTGGAAACAGGAATCCAAAATGGAAAAGTTGAATAGGGAGGAAATCCAACAGGAGATTACCGCGCAAGGAAAAATCAAAATCCATGACTACTGGAAACAAGGAAATGACCGCGACAAATGGAGGATCTGGGACAATCTCAATCCACAAAACAAAGATCGGATCGCAACAATAATGAAGGAGGTGGAGGAGGAATTAGGGAAAAGGAAAAATGTAGTCTCAGAAGAAGAGGACCAACAAAGATGGGGCAGGAAAAATGGTGGGGAATTCAACTTAAAAGAAGCCTACAATTACATCATGGCTCAGGACCAAGAAGATCTGGTGCAACAATGGGGAAAGATTTGGGACAACCCCCAGTGGCCAAAAATCAAAATTTTCAAATGGTTAGTACTTCACAACCAAATCCTAACCTGGGAAAACCTAAGGAAAAGGGGTTTCATAGGCCCATCACGATGCCACCTCTATCAAGCAAAGGAAGAAACAACGAATCACCCCCTCGATGAATGTAATTACACAACAGAGAACTAGGATTGGGTGGAAACCATCTTTCGCCAGTCCAATAGGACCCGAGGCAACATCAATGCAACCATCAATAACTGGAAGGAGATTTATAGAAAAAAAGAAATGGTGAACCTATGCTGGAATCTCATGTCAGGGATGATCATATGGGAAATATGGAAAGAAAGGAACCGATGCATCTTTAGGAATGAAAACCTTTCGGAAGGGAAACTCAAGGAAACAATAATCTGAAAAATACGAGAAACAATGCAGAGCCGCAACTGCCAGAATGGAAAAGTGCAACTCACAGGCCAGGACTCTCGAATCCTAGAATTTTTTCACCTAAAAGACGGGTGCAACAACACACGGGTGCGGTAGCCATCGCAACTTCAATCAGGAGAGCGCAACTAGACACCACCTCCGATAGGGTTCCTGGAATTAAATTTTGATGGGGCGAAAAAAGGAAACCCAAGAATGACAGGGATGGGAGGGGTGATCATAGATAGTTGCGGAAACATAATCCGGCTGTACACTGGGAGTATGGGAAACTCAACCAACAACGCAATGGAATTTGGAGCCCTAGAGCTCGGGCTCAAAATTCTAAGCCGCAAAAGGATGACCAACACCATCATGGAAGGTGACTCCACCTTGGTCATCAACACGATGAAGAGACTCCAAAATGGCACCAGAGTGGGAAAAGTACAGAGACACTGGCGCTTGGCACACTCCCTACAAAAAATTCAGGAGCATCTACAAACAATTAAAATAGTGGAGTTGCACTGGGTACGCAGGTCAACAAATGACCTAGCAGACAAAATTGCCAATGAGGGGGTTAGCAAAGACGGGCCGGTACTAGATACTACCTACCTCAACATCCTAGAAGGACAATTTAGAATGGACTGCCTTTAACTAGTGACAAACGAATGTGACAACAACTTGAGCAATGAAGGTCACATAAAGGAGGGCAACGAAAGACCTAGGGGAAGGCACAAAGGACCCAGGCAGGAGATGACTGCCCAACATGCGACCACCAATCAAAATGAAAGATCATATTATACAACAGGCGAGGGTATGACAACAAGTTCATGTCAATAGTAAGATTTCCGGGGAAAGACCATGGGAAAGTATCGATGACACTCAGTAGGCAGCGGATGACGTAAGGTAAGAGGGTTTGACACAAGCTAGTATCGACCCACCACGCCAAATATCAGGTATGGGGAGATGCTCATTAGGATATCAAGTGAGCAAGGGAAAGGGCCCGTACAGGGATAACGGTGGAGTCATCATGATCATACATACCACGGTGGGGAAAAAGGACAGGAAGTTTTACCTCTACGGGCAAACCATGCTTAGAAGGACAAGCCCGCAGCAGGGAAATCTCAATAAGAGAAGAAACAACAAGAATAGATGTAAACAGAAGAGTGCAACTGCAGGAACCACCATAGACACAAGGGAAGGAAAAAGGTTGAGAATCCAACAAAGGAGCTTCCATAGGCTAGACAGGATGGTACGAATGAAGTGAACGCACAACAAAAGGAACCCCCTGAGGAAGGGAACTCAGAACAATCCCCGATGGGTTTCAAGGATGGAGCAGGCGGCCAGAGATGCTGAGGGAACCTTCCACACCCTGGTTGCACCGAAAGGGAAAGCGACCATTAACTTTCTGGAAAAGGAAATTAAAAGAAGTTGCAAGGGAAAAACATAGGATGCTCTGACCCAGGAAACAGACTGGGTAACTGATCCAGGAGCCACGCAACCCAGGGAAAACCTCTACCAACAAATGGTAGAGATGGCATGGCAAACAAAGATGATGATTGGCAAGGTGAGCTCAGAAAGGGAGGACGTCAGACGGGAGAACATCAAGGAACACACGAAACTGATGAATGAAATCCCGAGACGCCTCAGTGGTTTGGAAACCATTACCAGAATGCTAACTGAGGTCAAGAAGGTCCAGCAAGACAAGATTGAGCAGTTGGCTACTCAATTCCTCCTCTACATGCGTTACGTCCATCACATGGACATCACGCCGAGCGACAGGAACAGAGCGCCAACACACATCAGAAAGCCTCGCGCGATCTCCCAAAAGGTGGAGAACAAGGGCTAGGCCGATGAAGGAAAGAGGCATATCATCATCCTGGACTAGCGCTTGGTTAGTCTATTGGCAATCAGTCGGGTTAGTCATGCGTCTGTTTAGTCTCTGTTTCTCTTTTTTATGTATGTTGTGATTATTTTGTCAAAAACTAGATATGGTAGGACTGGGCTGGTTTTCCACAGTGACAGTCCAGTCATACCCTTTGCTCTTTTCATAAATTGCAACTCGGGAACCTCTGGCCTGGTTTCCTTTTTGGCCGACCAGGGAGTTCCCCTTTTTTGTACTATAATTCCCTTTTAATAATACAGGCTCCTAAATTCACTTAAAAAAAAACAAACATTATTGATATTTAAATACTATTTTTTTAATGATATTTAAATACTATTTTTTTAATTATAATTTATTGATTCAATAAATTTATTAAAACAAATTAAAAAAAGTCACCTGAGCCCGGTGTTACCCTTTAGGGGCAACGCCAAATATCCCATTCATACAGCTAGGCAATCAGTCTGGTCTCGGCCTCCCCAATCACACTCGTCAGAAGCTGCTCGATCTCTCAGAAGCTGCCTGATCTAAGCCCGCATGTTTAGGGTGATTTCCTTCCATACAGTTAGGGGAAAGAAAGGAGGAATCCCCTTAGGCACCTCTCTCAGTCCTAGAGCCCCCTCTACCTTGGGAGACTTGTGCATCATCAAGCATGTGTTCACGTGGTGACCATATAAGAAAAAAACATAAAAAATGCTTTATACTATGCCAATAAATATATATAGAATAGGAAAAGACGTTTATAAGTTAGTGTTTGTTAATTTAACTCTATCATGACATCACCATAAAATATAACATACGTCCTCCACTCATGGGTGTAGCGAAAGGTTTTCTCTTGCTCTTCACTATATGAAGTTTGACTAAGTTCACATAGTCTATATATATATATATATATATATTAGATTTTAAATGGATATGATGTAGAAAAGAAATTTAAAACAAATTTGCTCTTAACTTAAACTAAGTTCACATCGTTTTTCTTTTATTATTTTAGATTTAGATATGAAGTAGAAAACAATTTAAAACAAATAAATATAATATTTAAAATTATTTTAAAATATTATATTATTGTATTTATATAATATATTGCAATTTAATATAATATAATAATAATAATAAATGATAATGAATAATGAATGAATGTATTAATTTTTTATTAATTTAATATTATTGATTTGATTTTTTATTTTGTTAATAATTATATTATATTCAATAAGTTTTTAGAGAATTATTTTATGAGGTAATTTCATGTCTCAAAATTTATAAAAGATAAGATGGTGAGTAGTATTTATGTACTACATATGTGTTTGTTTTTTTCAAGTGTATAATTTATATATGATAAATAGAAACAAAATTTTTGTAGAAGATTTTGCTTCTAATTTTAATAAATTAAAGTCTTGTTTGGAAATAAATGTATGTAAATGGAGGTTTTCATTTAAATATATATATCTTAGTAAAGAATAGTCATCAAAGTTAACGTATTACAATGGATGGAATTTTTTTGACATACTGATTCTTACATGCACCATGGATCATGGATTATTGAACTCTATTAAATAACTCGGTTGTACTAGCCCCCTGAGTTGACCCTCTATTTCCTCCTATTACAACAAATTTTGGGAGATTCTCCTCACATATGTCCATTATGTTATTCTTGCCACATGTCTCAATTAAGTAGGCATCAAGATTTTTCCAAATTTCCATTAAAAACCTTGATTATTCTTGACCTTTAATTGATTTGACAATGATTTGATATCTACCTTGATTTATGGAACATTAAAAAACAACTTCACTTATCTTTAAGCAACGTAATCACTCATTACATTTTTAACGCAATAATCTCAAAAGAGGCAAAATAATGTATAATTAAATGAAAAAGTGATAGGTTATGTCTTGTGACACTTCATAGATTAATTATTCATGTATTGACCACTAAAAAAAGTTTTGGAATGAGAGTTTGGACTACATTGATTATGTAGAGCTATGTAAATGTAAGTTTAGGTTGTATGTTAATCTAGAAATGTTTTTATATATATATATATATATATATATATATATATATATATATATATAAATATAATTGAGTATTTTTAGGTAGGTATAAAAAAATATATTTATATCTATAATTATTATTTTATAACAAATTTAATAATAAAAATAAAATATTATACGTTTAAATGTTAATTTAAATTACAAGCACCTTTGAAATTAGTTTTAATGGATTTTTTCACAAGCTTGAAGCTTGGAGACTTTTTTTATATGACTTTAGCAATGTGTTTGTTATGGTTAATAGGTTCTCAAAGTTGGTCATTCTTATATAGTGTTACAAAATATATACCATGCATGATATATCAAGATGTTTCGATGCATGTGTGGTTTCATTTTGATTTTCCTATATACTTTTTTTTTAAAAAGATGTAAAGTTTATGAATGCATTTTTTAAGTCATTCTAGATGATGTTGAAAATAAGTCTTGACACATCTACAAACTTTCATTATTGGACAAATGAATAATTTAGAGAGGTTGTTAACAAGGTCGTAGTACACTTCTTATTCATGCACAACCACAAATATCTATGCACATGGTACATCAACTTAGCAATTAATAGACAAGCCCCGAGGGTTGGTTTGGTTGATCTTAAATCAAATACATGGAGTCTCTCATAATCAGGAGGTTTTGAGTTTAACTCTCTCAATTCCCTTGGAATTAGATGCTATAATCAATGTTGATAATTTACTATGTTTATCTTTCATGAATTATGAAAAAATACTCAAAATTTTCCATGAAATTTACATTGAAAAAAACTTAACAATCATACATAAATATAATTGAATTTTTTTTTAACAATCATGCAACATAAATATAATACATCTAAACATATTTTTACAAATCAAAATCAATTACAAATTAACCTTAAATTTTAATCTATAGTTTAATCTATAGTTTCCATCAATGTAACATATGCCATGTGAATGATATAAAGAACTTTTATTACATACAACATAAATATAATAAATCTAAACATATTTTGATAAGTCAAAATCGATTACAATTTAACCTTAAATTCCAACTTATAGTTTCCATCAATGTAACATATGCCATATATGCCATGTGAATGATATAAATAACTTTTATTACAACACATAAGCAAATCAACAAAGCTTCTCAATTTTTAGAAAATGCAAAATATATGAAAGCAAGTTCAAGTTCTCACACATACCATAGATAAGTATAAGAAGTAGTTAGTTGGATTATTTTGTTAAATATAAGAAAGTCAAATATATACACAATAAGGTCCTTCAACTTTATGGAGTTGTTAATATTGGACAATACTCCTAGTAAATCATGTGGTTTATTAGGGAGAATATTAAGTAATCTCGATTTTTCTACTTTAAATAAGTGATATAATAGTGACTATGTCTTTGTTGATAATGAATTTGGAAATGTTATGAAAATAATTTTGTTAATGTTGGTTTAGATTTTGAAATAAATCAATAAAAACATATTTGGTTTTGTTAGATTTAAGTTTACAGTTGGTTTAATCACAACTTAAGACTGCATACTTTAATAGTATGTTTAATCCATATAGTTTACATACTTTAGTAGTATGTTTAATCCATAGAGTTTTATAGATCCAACTGGCTATGTCAAAAAATAGGGGCCAAGGCTGACCAATTGCAGAAAATGGAGGCTATCTTAGCTCAAATGGTCCTACCAAATTTTCACTTCTATGTAAAGAGTAATAATCTAATAGAGCTAAACAAAAATCAATGAATTATTTTTTTGTAATAAATAATAGAAAGAAAATATTATGTTTCAAAGAAATAGACACATTTAGTCACAACAATTCGAAACAAATTTAACATTTTTCAGTGAAAGAAATCATTGCATATTTTTGAAAACAAAAAATTAAATAAATTTCTCATCTAAATTCAAAACCATCATGGCTTGCCTTCGGAATGCCCACAAGCAAGGTCGTCTATTCACATGCACACTAATGATAGCTCATGAGCATGCACATGACAACCTAAATATGGTCTTGCATACCCAAAAAAGTCCAATTTTTTTGAGAATTGAAGGCATAGTACTAAAGAGCTAGGGATTTAGAGCTATCCGGATTAGATGAAATCGAAATCTGTTACATGCAACATCCACAATCAACACCGGAAGATCATGGGTAAAAATGATTTTTCACCCGAAGGTTAATTTGCAAATGGTAAATGGTAAAAATAACTTGATTTTCATAAATTTTATAGCTAATGAAGGTCATTTTTTTCCAATGTTTTATAGTTTATAGAATACTTTCTTTGCATCTTGCATTATTAGCCTTGTTTTTGTCTCTTTTTCCTTACAATCGAACCCGTCAAGTTGCGACATTAACCTTTCTAAATCTGATGCTCACCAATTGTTATATGATAGTGCATACCTAACATAGGTTKCCTTAGTTAGCACATGTTTTCCATTTTGGCACCCATGCCAACATTTTCTTGTATTCATAGGAACCCCATTAGCCTCACCATGACTTTGAGCAAAAGCTCCATTGATTCTTTCCCATCTACTTTTGGCCATTTCCCTAGTGGTTTCTCATACTTTTGGTGTGTTTTTGCATTTGCATTGCTTACCAATGCTCACATTGTTTGGCCTAATGCTTTGCAGCATTTTTCTTACCACCATCACATTCTTAACTATCACTAACCATTACATCTCTTTCTTAAATGCATTTAAAACTAGCTTTACTTTGGATGAGACATGGTTATGAGTGTCCACAACCAAGGATGATTTTAGGGGCTAAATTTCGCTCATGGACTAATTTTCCATGGTTTTTCCCAAAACAAGATTCACTATTTTAAAAATGATTCGCCCAAATTCTATAGGATAAAAATATTTTACCTTAAAAATCGTCAAAATTTTATAAAAACTATATAAAATCCTTAGAAATTTGAATATTTTTACAAAAATATTGCCAAACATTTATAGTTGGCATATGAAGGATTAATAAGATTCGCCAAGATTTCTACATTTTAAAATAAATTTCCATCCTTAAAATCATCCCTGTCCACAACATGCCCGTTGCCTTTTTTTCTTCTTTTTCATATATCAGTTTCATGTGCTTGGAATGTAATTGTTCACCCCACAACACTCATATCCTCTATTACATCTTTAACATTCTTTTATTATTTTTTCAAGATTTCTAATATGAAAAAGAGAAAAGGTGAAATATTTGTAAAATAAGAGAGGGGAAAGGAATTGAGATCTCTATTTGTTCTTTACAAAATTTTGGTTGCGGTTTCTTAGTTTCACCGTTGAACATATCTATTAGGGTTATCACCTAGATTCATGATTATTATATTGGTTATAGTTAGGTAGGCCTAGTGTGTAGGATACATCATGTCCCTTTTATCTCTTATTTATGAATCAAGGAGATCCATTTGAATAGTCATCTCAAAGTGTACATATAGATATTTTCTAATTGGAGGCTGCCCCATTGAAGAGGCTTATTATTCACTCATTCACTTGTTATAGACATGGAATTATGGAAATTGGTGCTAATTGATGTTCATTGGGTTATTTGGTTCATAACATTTGGTGTCGGTGTAGATAGTCCTTGATTTGGCTCCTTCAAACATATCATCTTACCATTTTTACTCTAACTTTTGTTTTGGGAATTTTCAGGGAGAAATTTTTGAGGTTTAAAGAAGATACAA
>JASDQU010229081.1:16203-26954 GCA_032191745.1 Picea mariana | reverse complement strand
CAACCCCAAAGAAGAGAGTTACATTTTTCCATTAAACTCAGGGGGAGCAGCCCTAATCTTTTCCATTGATGTCAAAAGGGGAGAGAAATTGGGATTGTTATGATAGGGGGAGCTTGAGTGTTTCCATCAATGACAAAGGGGGAGATTGTTGGAAGATTGGTTGTTGTCATTAATGCCAACCCTAGTCATGGATTTTGGACCACAAGATTGATAAAGGTATTTGGACATGAAGGACAATGCACATGCATACACAAAACCCATGAATGGATAGTATACATTATGTTGTTTCCTATGGTATGTGGCATGTCACGTGGATCCTCATGGTTGAGGAGAAATGAATTTTTGAAGATGACAAAGCAAATTGAAGAAGGAAGTACATGTAGGCCCTTAAGATAATTAAAGAAAAGAATTACAAAATAAGAAAGTGTCAGGTCAGCCCTAATGTTAAAATGAAGTGACATAAATGGTATAAATAAACATCATTATACATTCATTTAGATACAATTCGAATTTCAGAGGAAATAAGAAGTAAAAAATGTTGGATTTCAAGGGAGGATAAAGTCTTTTGGTGATGTGTTCTAAGGTATGTTATTTTCAGGTCATATTACCATTTTTGCTATAACTTTTTTTCTAGAACGATTCAGATGGTGAAATCACTATGGTATTGAGAAGACATATCAAGGTACCTCTGGTAAATTTTTTATCTCTTGATTCGCTATAATTATGGAGATACACTCTGTGGAAGATAGGGTTTGTGACCAGTCCTAAAGCTAGTCAATAAACATGTGTTCCGGGTAAAACAGTTATAACTTCTTCATCGAGAATCCAAATGACATGGGACAAATTGAATTTTCAAGAGTACGGACTGTAGTTTCTTTTATGTGAGTTTCATAATCGAATGTTAAATATTGAGCACGGGGCATTCTGTACAAGTTCAGTATCCTGAATAGACCAGAATTGAATAAAGTCTACCATTTTTTCTATAACTTCCTTTTGTGGAGGATTCAAGGAGTGAATCTTGGAGGAGTTTTAGATAATACATTGAGTAATATTATATATAGGATCAGAGTACTCCAAGAATTGAAGAATTGCAGAAATTGAAGAAGTCTCAGGAAGCATTATCAGGTTCTATGTGATGATTGGTTGATGGTGATGATTTAATGTAATGTTTTATTTTCTCTCATATATTATTGGGTGGAAGGAAGGGGAAAGGATGGAGAGTTCAACTCTCTCTTGATATTGGAGGATTGTATCTTCCTCTTGGAGGTTTATCCCTCCCTTCACATTTGGAAGTTGTAGCTATCTTTGAAAGTCATTACTTCCCTTGAACAATAACTATTGATTATTTCTCATATATTGTGCATGGTCTATTGTGTTGTATTGGTGTAACTCTTATATTATTGTTCATTGCTCATTGGATATAGTTGAATGGTTTAAGTATAATTTGAAAAAGGTTTTAAATTGTACTTGATACTGATTCACCCCCTTTCAGTATCAACATCACCATCATCACATTTAATGATAAATAAATAAAAAAAGAAATTGTAATATAAATTCTATTAAATAACTTTTATTATAATTTCAAATATTGATATTATTTTAAATTTTATTTATTTAAATAAAATCAAATATCAGTCATAACCTTTCTTAAAAATGAATATTTATCTTGATGAAAAAAAATAAAAAATTGTAAAAACGAAACAACTTTGGAATATCTAAATAGTGTACCACGTTAGCAAGCTTTTAAATTTTAATGTCAATAATTTGCAAAGTAACAGATACCAAAGTAAAGTTAGTAACAGATACCAAAGTAAAGTTGGTGCGTTGCATGCAGTGTTCTGGTTGTTTTGGACTTCACAAATACTTAACCCTCGGGATCGAATCTGCGAATTAGTCCAAGCCAACGTTCTAATTAATCTGAGTATGAGTAACATTGACGACTTTTAGGCGATTAATCAAAGTATGACTAACATTGACGACTTTTAGGAGATTAATCAGAGTATGGGTAACATTGACGGCTTTTAGGCGAAGCTTCATATTGATATTTATATATTTATTTAAAGTATTATTTCATATTGATATTTATATATTTCTTTAAAGCATTATTTGATTTAACTTCGTCTTAGAGGATTGATTGATTTTCAATTTAATGTATATATTTATAAAATTTATATGAAAATATGTATTGTTTTTTAATTAATTGAATATGATCGATTTTCAATTTAGTGTAATGGATTGATTTTATGAAATTTATAAAAAAATATGTAATTATTTCCTAATTAAAAGGATAAGAAAATCAGAAATGCACAAAACTCATAACATCGTGCACACAAGAGGAGACGTGTCTCACTCATTGAGTTAAACCTATACGATCTAGAAGAGTAGTTTTAACAATATATTAAATTGTTTGTTTCTAGATTATTCCTAACACTCTTCTTTAATGCAGAAATGAATTTTTTATAATACCTAACATTTTTTTACAAATTTCAAATTTAGTCTTTCCAATAAGCTTAGTAAATATGTCTGCCACATTATCATGTGCATTACAATATATTAAGTCTATTTTCTTTGAATGCATATTCTCCTTTATAAAATGGTAATGTGTCTTAATATGTTTTCACATAGCATGATAAATTCACTTGTTCAACTATTTGATGAAACTTTGATTATCACACTTGATGGTTGTAGGTACTTGTTTCTTTTCTTCAACATCTTCAAGGATCTTCCTAATCCATACCACCTCACACGTAGCACTACATAATGCTTTGTACACAACTTCTATGGTATGATAAGGAAATAATTGGTTGTTTCTTGCTGTTCCATGACACAACTCCAGATCCTACACTGAAAGCATATCCGAGGTGGACTTCCTATCATTTGGATTTCTAGCTCAATCATAATCAGATTGAATTGTCAACTCAACCTTAAAATCATTAGTATACTTAATGCCAAAATCAACAGTCCCTTTCAAATATTGAAGGAGACTCTTTGTTGCTTTCCAATGACTATTATGAGGCTTAGTCATGGATTGACTAAGTAAATTGACTGGATATGCAATATTTGACGTAGTTACAATGAGATAATTTAGACTTTCCACCAATTGTTGATACAAACTACCATTCACCTCTTGTGTTTCATCATGCATGCCGAGATTAACATTTTTTTCTAATTGAGTAGACATTGGCTTAAATTCATTCATATTAAACTTCTTGAGTAACTCATATGTATATTTATTTTGTGTGATTAAGGTCTTACCATTATCCCTCTGTACCTCAAGGCCTAAACAATAGTGCATCTGACCAAGGTCCTTCATCTCAAATTCTTGTGACAATTGTATTTTGATCTCTTCAATCAACTTAGTAGAAATTCTTGTTATAATAATATCATCAACATATAAAGAAATCAAAGCAATATGACCATTTTCATCTTTATTGATATAAATCTTCAGATCACCTTTACTTTTGATGAATCCTTGTTGAAAGAATAAAGTATCAATTTTTAGATACGAAGAAGTGAGTGTGTGTTTAAGTCCACATAAATATTTCTTCAACCTGTAGACAAGGTGTTCTTTACACTGCTTTACAAACCCCTCTAGTTGAACAGGATAAACCTCTTCTTTTAATTCTCCATTTAGAAAAGATGATTTTACATTTAACTGATGCAACATCCAATTATATTTAGTGGCCAATTCTATCGTTATTCTAATTGTATTCATTTTTTATAACTGTGCAAAAGTATCATCATATTCTATACCTTCTTTACTCCTAGAACATACATTACATTCTAGATTTGTTTCTCTTAACCACTAGGGAAAGTTGGGCATATATCTCCATGACCTTTAATTTCATGTGATCTATTATCTTCGAGATAAATATGAGCATCATTATTGTTTTCATGATATGTATCAAACCAAACCCTCTTACATGATACATGAATTCAAGCACCAAAATCAATAAACCAAGCATTAACATTATCAGTTTCTATTGATAAAGTAGCCTAAAAAATAAACAAATTGAGGTTTTTGAAATCATCACTTACATTGGCATGCTTATCAACAAAATTTTCTATATGCCTTCTCTATTTGGACTCATCATTTTTTTTTTCCTACGGTCCTTAGAGAAATGACGAAACTTACCACAATAAAATCATCCATCATTCATCTTGACACTAGTATCTCTTCCTAGAGTGTCATTCATTGCAGTGATTTTTCATGTGTCTTACATCCTATGTTTCTATCCCATGGATTTCCTTTGTAAGTAGGTTTCCCTTTGGCTACCAATGCCAAATTTAAATTCGGATACCTAGTATTAAGGTTATTTCTTGGTTCTTCCTCTTGAAAAATAGTGTACCTACTAATTCATCAAATGTAGATGTTTTTTCCTTAGTTACAGAGTGATGACCATTTGATATTAATCCAACATGCCATTCAATATAAGAATAACTAGATCAATACTTGAAATCTTCACGAAAGTTGTCCTTCATGGACATTCTGAACCAAAGAAGTTGTCCTTCACTCCTCTTAAAGGGGTTGAAATATTTAAGGGGTTCATATACAGAAGTTGGAGTTTATTGTTAACACTCCCTGTTAAACTCAACAATTACAAACATCAGTACTTAGAATACCCAAGTGTTGTTGTTGGAAATCAAACACGGTTTTTCCCAATGGATTTGTAAATATGTCTGTGAGATAATTTCGTGAGCCACAAAATTGTAGAGCTATGCCACCATTTTTTACTAGCTCGCATATGAAGTGATAGAAAGTGTCTATGTTCTTGCTCTTGTTTTTAAAAACGCAGTATTTCGATAAGGAAATTGTTGAAGTGTTGTCACAGAAAATGGGAGTTGGCTCCTTTTTCGTATGTAACATTTATTTCAATAATCTTCGCAGCCACAGAGAGCGACAAGAAGCCGAGGTAGCAACGACATACTCTACCTCTATAGAAGATATGGAGACAATGGGATGTTTGTTTGATTCCCAAGAAATCAGATTCATTCCCAAGTGAAAAACATATCCTGACTTCTTTTTCGGTCATCCAAGCTGCCTGCAAAATCACTGTTAGTGTAGCTAGAAATATGATGTTGAAAAGTCAATAAGAAATGTGTGTCTAATTTATTTTCCCTTAAATAAATTGGACAATAAATATTAATATATTATCTCATAATTACTTGAAAATAGTTAGCTGAAATGGGAAATCAGTTAGCTATAGGAAATTCGAGTTCAAAGGTTGACTGGTGGGACATGGAAGTCAAATTAGTTGTAACTAAGTGACTTGAAGCTGTAACAGAGTTATAAGTGTAGTTATGTGAGTTGTGAAGTAGTTTAGTGCAGTTAAGTGAGATAAGCTCAGTTGTTCTAGTTGTAACTGAACTTACACTAGTGAGAGTTCAGTGAATTAATTATTAATTAATTCACAATCAATGATCTCACATGTAGCTGAAGATTTACCACTGTTAACTACATGCATGTCAGATCCAGTGGAGACCTAGTTGAGATAACAGGTGAAAGGGACAGTTTGGATATCAGTTGTGATTTGAGTGAAGTGCACTCGTGCAATCACACACACAGTGGATGTGCCCATGAGAAATGCACATCCTAGGAAAGAGGCATTCGAATCATTTTGTAGGTTTTCCATTGCAGGGATTGCGTAGAGGAGGCAAGTTGTCTGGAGGCAGGGAATTGGCACATGTATTTGTTGATTTTTGTATGACAACGTGAGATGATTGTATTGTACCAAGAGCTCTTGGATTAGAGTTTTGTATGAGATTGTTTCATGAATCATGATATAAATAATATATGATAGTGGGGCTTTTAGCTTTATTCTTTCCCAGTAAAACATCTGTGTTATGTGCGATTGATCTCTCTTCTTGATATTGCAATTGGCAATCATGTTTTAAATTTCGCAAGAATATTTGTAGAAGCGATTTTGTATTTAATAGTGGCATATAATTGTTAGATTAGGAGAATCCAGGAAATACATAATTTGTATTGAAATTTATGCATGGTATTATAGTGCAAAAGATTGCAGAAGATGAGTTTGTGATTGGATAGAATTCAAATTTGCAGAAAGACTTTCTTGGTGCTATAGTTGATTCAAGATCGAAATTGATTTCAATGGATTGAGGTTAGAGTATGCAATCGAGGGCAACTCAAACTACATTTCTTGGAAGGACAGGATGAAGGAAATACTCAAAGACAATGGCTTGAAGGAATTCATTGACAAAGATGTTCCTAAGCCAGATGTTGTAGATGCTACAAATCTTGATGCATGGCAAAAGAAAGTGGCAAAGGCGAGGAGGATTTTGTTGGAGGGAGTATGAGACCACATTGTCTCAACCCTCCATGGGAAATTCACACCATATGAAATGTGGAAGACTTTGATGTATCTATTCCAAAACAACAGTGACCATAGGAAATTAGCGCTCAAAGAAAAACTCAGGAAGATCAAGATGGAAGAGGGCAACTCCATTCCAAAATATATCATGAATTTTGTCCAATTTCGAGATGAGATTGGGAGAGTGGGAATAATAGTCATTGATGATGATTTTGTGAGCTTGTATCTCCTAGAGCTTTCCAAGAGTTGGCACAGTTATCAAGACTCTGTTAATGGAAGGGAAAAATTGTCAGATTGGGAATGACTATGGTCACATCTAGTGCAGGAGGAGTTTAGACGGAACACCAGAGATGGCTCTTCATCAAAACATGATGATGAAGAGGATTATTCTTTGTCTTCCAAAGCAAGGAAAGGGAAGAGGAATAAATTCCATTCAAAATCTGAGTCTAAAGGAAAGACGTTGGATTTGTCCAAAGATAAGTGTTTTCACTGTCACGCACATGGGAATATTGCTACTAACTTTCCGCAGAAGAAGAAGAACAAGAAGGTTGTTGGAGGTGAAACTGGTGAGGCCCTTGCCTTGCGATTTGAACTTGAGTTTTCCTTAATCAAATGCATGGCTTCAAGTTCATTGGGATCGGTGTGGTATTTGGATAGTGGCGCTTCCTTCCACATGATAGGAGATAAGGATTTTTTCAGTGACTTGGAGGAGAGAGATCTCAAAATGAATATAGAGATGGGAGACGACGGATGATACAGTGTGATTGGTATCGGTACCATTACCTTTCAGAGGGAGTTAGGTACACCATTTCAATTGAAAAATGTTATGCATGTTCCAGGTCTGAAGAAAAATCGGGTCTCAGTCGCAATGTTGGAGGACAGAGGCTATGACGTTGTTTTCAATGGTGGAAAAGATTTTCTATGACATAAAAAATGGGTCAAGTCAAGAGGATAGGGATTCGAGTTAAGAATATCTACATGCTATAGGTAGACGGTTGCACTTCCATGATGGGAAAGGCAGAAAAAGTGGTGAGTGAGGATGAGGGAGAATTATGACACAGTCAATTGGGCCATCTTCATCATGGAGCCTTGAAAATCATGCAACAAATATCTACTGGACTTCTAATGGGATCACTTGCTCAGTTAGATCAATGAAAGGGTTTCACCATGGGGAATTATGTAAAGTACACCTTTCATGAAAAGGAGAACCATGCTTCGGTGATCCTAGAGAGAATTCACACAGATGTGTGTGGACCATTCTCAGTTGCTTCAACAAAAAAACATAAGTATTATGTTATTTTTGATGATGACTTTTCTCATAAATGTTGGATCTTCTTCATGCAGAAGAAGGATCAAACATTCTCAAAGTCCTGTGAGTTTAAGGCATTGGTGGAGAAAGAGTCAGGGAAGCAAGTGAAGGCTCTAAGGAGTGATAATGGTGGAGAATACATCTCTAATGAATTCAAAGAATGTTGCAACAAAGAAGGAATTTGAAGAGAACTCATAGCGCCTCATAAGCCACAACAAAATGGGGTCGCGGAGAAGAAGAACAAAACGATCATGGGTGCAGCACAAGCAATGTTGCATGATCAGGGCCTACCAATGCATTTGTGTGTGGAATCATGCAACACTGTGGTTTATGTGCAAAACCGTTGTCCTCATAGAGTACTTGGCACGAGTACACCTGAAGAAGATTTCACTGGTAAGAAACCTGATGTTTCTCATTTTAATATTTTTGGCTCATTTGTTTATGTGCATGTGACCAAGAACGCTAAGAAGAAACTGGAGCCGACTGCTAAAGTTGGGATATTTGTGGGGTACAAATAAACACCCCATAATTATTGTATGTATTTTCCTAATAGTAAGATGACTGTTATGTGACAGGATATAAAATTCGATCAGGGGAAAGCCACGCAGTTGTCGCTTGAGAGGGAGCTAGTCTTTCATGTGGAGGAGGAACTATTGGTTCCCAAAGATGAGTCTCAAGATGTGGATCAGCCACCTAAGGAGGTTCATGGAGTGGAGGAAGCGACACATGTAGATCCATCCATCAAAAATGGTAGAAAGCGCACCATGAAAGCTGATAGATTGAGTCTAGATGATGCACAAAATGTAGGAGCCCCTACTTCACAGTGCAGACAGAAACAGTCTCTTGATCGATTTATTGGATACATGGTTGTCATGAGAAAATTTATTGTGACTGAGCCATATTCCTTTCAGGAAGTAGTGCAGGATCCTACTTGGGTTGAAGCTATGGTGGAGGAATATGACTCCATTGTAAAAACTAGTGCATAGGAAACTGTCCCAAGACTGGTCAACAAATTAGTGGTAGGTCCGAGATGGATCTACAAGGTAAAGCAAGATAATGATGGGAGTGTGGAGAAATAAAAGGCAAGGTTTTTGGCCTGACGCTTCTCATAGATCGAGGGGATAGATTATGATGAGACCTTTGCACCTACCGCAAGGTACTCTTCCATAAGATCCATCTTTGCACTCTCAGCGCAGATGGACTGGCGCATTCATCATATGGATGTAAAAATTGTGTTTCTCAATGGGATCATTGAGGAAGAAGTGTACATTGAACAGCCAAAAGGTTTTGAGACCTTTGATAGGGAGTTGCATGTGTACAGGTGAAAGAGAGAGTTGTATGGGCTGAAGCAAGCACCCTGTGCTTGGTACACTCGGATAGACAACTATTTCACTGGACTGCGCTTCACCAAAAGTGAAGCGGATGCAAACCTATACCAAATTGTGGTGGACGGTAATATTTTAATCATTGTTCTTTATGATGATGATTTAATGTTGACAGGTGATGAGTAGTTGATACACTCATGCAAGGAGGACCTTGCAAAGGAGTTCAAGATGAAGGATTTGGGCCTTCTTCATTATTTCATTGGATTGGAAATATGGCAGCGAGATGGTGAAATTTTTGTGTCTCAAGGCAAGTATGCAAGGGAGATAGTGGGTAAGTTTCACATGGAGGGTTGTAAACCCATGGATACTCCTCTTCTAGGAAACTGTGGGAAAGAGGATGCTACTTCTGGAGAGGTAGTGGATGCTACTGTCTATCGATAGTTAGTGGGTTCGCTAATGTATCTTGTGAACATGGGACCAGACATTTTCTATGTGGTTAACCAACTGAGTCAAGCAATGCTTAATCCTACCAAGCTTTTTTGTAAAGCAGGTAAGCATGTCCTGAGATACCTGAAGGGCACATCTGAGTATGTCTTATGGTACAAACATACGGATGAGATGAAGTTGCATGGCTTCACGGATGCAGATTGGGAGGGAAGCCCAATGGACATAAATAGCACATCAGGGGGGATCTTTCGTATCGGATCTACAACTGTTTCTTGATCCAGCAGGAAACAGAGATTTGTGGCACTCAGCTCAGTGGAAGAAAAATACATGGCAGCAAGTCAAGCTGCATGTGAGGCTATCTGGATGAGAAATTTCTTGGTTGGTTTGCTTGGTTCTCATTTAGATTCGAAAGTGATTCATTGTGATAATCAGAGTTGCATTAAAATCTTTATTAATCATGTTTTTCATGATAGATCTAAGCATATAGATATCTGGTATCATCATCTCAGAGATTGTGTGTAGTGGAATATCATGTTTCTTCAGTACATTCCTACGGAATATTAGGATGCAGACATTCTGACGAAGGTGCTCACCAGGAGAAAATTTTAATACCATAGAGACAGGATTGGGGTGAAGGATAATACCTTTCTTGTTGAGAGGGAGTGTTGAAAAGTCAACAAATAATGTGTGTGTAATTTATTTTTCCCTTAAATAAATTGGACAATAAATATTAATCTATTATCTCATAATTACTTGAAAATAGTTATCTGAAATGATAAATCAGTTAGCTATAGGAAATTCGAGTTAAAAGGTTGACTGGTGGGACATGGAAGTTGAATTAGTTGTAACTAAGTGACTTGAAGTTGTAACAGAGTTACAAGTGTAGTTATGTGAGTTGTGAAGTAGTTTAACTCAATTAAGTGAGTTAAGCTCAGTTGTACTAGTTGTAACTGAACTTACACTAGTAAATTAATTATTAATTAATTCACAATCAGTGATCTCACATGCAACTGAAGATTTACCATTGTTAACTACATGCATGTCAGATCTAATGGAGACCCATTTGAGATAAAAGGTGAAAGGGACAGTTTGGCTATCAGTGGTAATTTGAGTGAAGTGCACTCATGAAATCAAACACACAATGGGTGTGCCTATGAGAAATGTGAAACCTAGGAAAGAGGCATTCAAATCATTTTATAGGTTTTCCATTGCAGGGATTGCCGAGAGGAGGCAGGTTGTCTGGAGGCAGAGAATTGGCACATGCATTTGTTGATTTTTGTATGATAGTGTGATACGATTGTATTGTACTCAGAGCCCTTGGATTAGAGTTTTGTATGA
>JASDQU010229079.1:0-17117 GCA_032191745.1 Picea mariana | reverse complement strand
CACAAAACAGCAAACAAACAATGACAAAAGATGCCCAAAAACACTTTGGAAGTGTCTTGGGTTATTAGTAGGAAAGCCCCAAAATTGACTAAGTAAACTAGCATAAAATGAGCAAAAATGAACTAAGAAGAGCAAGCTAAAGAGCTTGTCTCCTTAGGGTCTTTTTCTGCTGTTTTAAAACAGCAATATGAAGGCACTCTAGTTGCCGAATATGGAATTAAAAGATCTTTGAAACAACTCAAACTTTAGCCTCTAAAAATTTCTAAGTAAATTACTTGCTGAAATTGATGTTTCTTGAGCTAGATCTAGTTTAAGATGATAAAATTAAAACATGAACTCTAGATCTAACTTTAAATTCACTTACTAACTTATATAAGAAGGATTTTGAAATCTGATATATATCTAAGACAAAGTAAGCAACTAGTAACCAAAAAGACTTAGAGAAAATTTTGAGATAAGGGAGAAAGAATGCCGAACAGAAGCCAACTTTGGGCTATGGAGTCTCTTTGATGCACTTGAAGAGGGAATCCTTCCGATTAGATGGAATTGAAAGTGTTAGAAGCTCAGCCTAGAGTCTTCCACTCATCCAAATTAGAGGTCCTGTAAACTTAACACAAATCTTACAAGAAACTGTTAAAAGTAGATGCCTCTACTTCCTACACATTCAATCTAGAAACCATGAATTCAAGCAAGAATGGCATGAAATCATAGATTAAATTTGTTAAATAAGATCTAGTAATGCAAGCAAGCTCACTTATATCTTATTAAAAAGGTAATAACAGATGTAATTGCAAAAAAGGAAGTTTACCATAATTTCAACACATCCACAAAGAAGAATTGTATCCACACATTGGTACAAGACACCAAGATTGACCTCCAAAGTCTTCAAGTTTTATTCCAATAGCCCGAGAGCGTATTACAACAGCATAACTTTACATAACCAGATCTGATTACAAAGGAAGAGCTAGCTCCAATATATAGCAAGAGGGTGAAGAAGCTAAGTGAAGGGGGGCGCACCACATGGAGAGGGAGGGCGCACCACTTGGAGGGGAAAGGGAAGCCAAGTGTAAAGAAATGGCAGCCACTTATCCCATAAACTCCCACGAGCTGCCACATAAAGAGGTGAGGTGGAGTGATGGCTGCCACCTATCAAATAATGGGTGAGCTCCCATGTGGGTGCACCACCTCTCTCAAGGAGGGCACACTTCTCTTTTTGCACATGCTAAAATCAATGGCATAGATGCCCCACCTTATTGCTTTGACCAATGAGAGTCCTCTCCTAGCTGCCACATATCTTTTTGGAGTTCTATTTGTCTCCAACATGTCCCCACATGTTTCTTGATTTTTGCCCTTTGCTGATTTTTTTGATTTTATTTTGACTTTTTTGGGTTTTTTGAGCAAAAATGATTTTTAAGTGATTAAAATCACTATTTTTGCTCAACCAAGTGGGTACTTAGGTAATATGGGTGCTCTAGGTCCAAAAATGAGCACCCCCATGGCATATAAAGTCCCCTAGTACCACTTTTATAATACATCTTTATTTTTTAATTAAAAATTGCTGAATTCTGACAAATTTTTAATTAACTGAAAAATTTAAAAAATCCTAAGGGGGGCTTAGCACATTTACATAAGACTCTAGGAGTATGTTTATCATGGTAATATACATTGGACACTAGGCTTAGATCCATGCTCAAGCCTAACCATGGGCATATACTCCATCTCTAGAGGGATTGAGTGAAAAAACTCATAAATTATAAATTGCCTGAAAACAGCAAAATATAATAAACAAGTGAAAAAACACTCCAGAGTATAACTCATGATTAGAACTAAGGTGGCTAAGACCTTTTACAAGTTCATCATGCAACATCTCTTATTACAATTTTATATGGAAATGTAAAAAAGAGGAAAAATGTTGGTCTTTATGACCGGCTGAACTTCTGAACTTTGAATTTTGAACATGAAAATGTTCAATCTTTGGCGGCTCGCTGGAAATCCATCCCAGTGCAATTTGGTGGATAACAGCGCCAAACCCTTGAAGAGGAGCAAGAATCACCTCATGATTCCATTGAAGACAATGAAGATTTGATTAAAGAACGAGAGCCCGAAGAATAGCTTTAGACTAGTGCCGTTGTCTTTTAGGGATTATGGAGTCAAACATGCAATACCTTGAAGAATGAAGCAGATGATAAAGGAGAGTGAGGTCTAAAACCTAAGGTGCAAACCCTGTTGGGCCTTAGGACTAGAACTTCAAGAAAATGATACCTAGGGTGCAAACACTCTTGGGCCCTAGGTGCCATTTTGTCTCTTCTAAATCAACCAAGTCAAGGATCAAAGACTAGGGTGAAACCCCTAAGGTGCAAACACTCTTGGGCCATAGTTTCTCAACGTTAACAATGAATGCTTTCAAAAAAATTGGACAACAAAAACATATGAAGGAGAGAAACACTTATCTCTCCTTCCTAGGGTTTCACCAAGACAAAGTAACATGCTACAAGATAGTAATGAATACTTTAAAACATAAGCAATGACATGAAATTTGCAACAATTACTTACTTCTCCAAGTTGCTAGGCTAGGAAAAACTCTAGTTGCAACAATACATCATGCAAGAAAGCAAAGAACATCCACAAAGATCATCCTCCAAAGATAGCTCATGAGATCTAAGAGACAAAAGAGAAAAAATAACGAACTTTTCTAAAGCCGCCCCACTACAAATGAGTGAGGGAGTGATAATGAAAATGAATGGAGTGGTAGCCTTATAAATAAGGAAAACGCTAGCACTCCAAAAGTGACAAAAATGAAAATTCATGTCTCTTGACTGGGCCGACCCCTCAGATTTTCGTTTACTATTGATAAATAATGTCAAAACAATACAAAAATGCCCCGCTAGGTCACAAGTGTGGTGACTTCATGCTCCAAGCGGGTCTGTGAGAGCCTCCCAAGGCCACGTGTCATCATCTAAGGGTGTAGTCATGGCAGAAGATGCATCTTCTCGTCTATGGTCATGTCACATCATCAATGGTACCCCAAATGGTCATCAAGCCCCATCATGGTTAAACCCTAAAATGTGATGTCATCATCAATGAAGGGACAACGTCTAAGGTGTAGGGAACTGTGTCCAAGGTGGAGAGGGGTGTATCTCATCTCTCAAAGGCATCCAACTGTCCACATGTGCATCATTCTTAATCTAATGATTAATAATCTCTGGGTACACTGTCCATCTATCCATCGTCCAAGGTCCTGAAGATGTGAGAGCCACTGTCTGAATGTGTCAAGTCACTGATTGACTCACTGCTCTGCATCACACGTGCCATATCCTACAATAAAGGCACAACTTGAAATATCCTTGATCCCACTGATCAAGATATTTGCTACTGATTTAATGTTCTGTCTCGCAGATCTGATACACTGGGGTTTTTTGGATGCATTTCAGTTGTGTGTTTGAGATGTTTATGGTTATTGCATGTGCATGTTGTTTATTGCATGTGCATGTTGCGTATTTATGGTTTAAACAATATATAAAGGATGCATGCGGAAGGAAAGAACATCAACTGCCCAATAACATGTATTATGCGACTCAAGCATGGAAATACAATAACATACTAGAAATATAGAGTATAATCGTCAGCTAGATCTCATGGATCGTCACTCGAATACAAGCAAATAGCACAAAATACCCGTGATCAGAAGATGAAGGCAGATCTGATGCATGCACGGATAGATTGACAAAAATAGGCGATTCCGGAGAAGTATGGTAACCGCTACAATCTGGAAAACTCGTCCGGAGGTTAGACTCGTCAGAATGAGCTGGAAACTGTCCCAATAGAAGCGCTCTGGCCTCTAGACTGAAATGAATGAGTGTCGGATGTCAGATCTGGTCTCTGAGGCATTGGATCTCGACCCCTGGGGGGTTTGCGCACCTCCTGGGACACTAGATGCGCCCCAAATGATTCCACAAACTTGCTATAGGACTCAAAACGATCGTCTCGCCAAATGCAGAACTACGTCGGGAGGGTTTCCCCGGATCTGCTATGATGCTCCGTTTGTAACCTCAAATGTCTTGTTGAAAGAGCTGCGCCCTAAATAGCTGGATGATGCGCCCTGAAAGATTCTACCGTTAGAATCTGATGAAAAGTCGCTCAATCTAAGCGCCCTGGCTGGATCTCAATTGGGTCGGAAGGAAACTGCGATCTCAGCTCGGACCTCGTGCAACTCCACAAACCCTCAATCTGACTTGCGCCCTCACTGGCTGAGCTGCGTACACTGTACTGGATACTCTTGAATAGCACGGTGAAATACCTAGATGGTCTCTCTGATGGGCTAGGGTGTGTCTCTCAACACCGAAACCGATCAATGGTGGTGTTTTCCTCCAAAAACCCACAAAACAGTAAAGTCAAATCTCTTCCTCCTCTGGGAACTCTCAACATCAAATCATAACAATGCACAATGAATTAAGTTTCTTTACCCTTCCTTTATAGCTTCCTGAAACCCTAGCTTGTTGTTGACCTTTTCCCTCCAAGTGACTTTCACTTTATTTTATTATTCCTTGATTAAATCACTTAATTAATTAATTAATTAACCATTTTACCTCTAAAAAGTGATTTATCCATCTTGATGGCTTCTCCAGCCACTGAAAGTCACTTCTCATCATCTTATCCTGTAATGCTCTTCCTCCCGATTCTAATGAGCTATTACATTAAGAGGTTTCTCCAAGTAATATGCCCATTATGACCTTCTTAGTGAATTTAATTAAGATATGACCCATAATAACTCAAAATTACGAAAATCGTTGGAATGCAACAAAACCAAAGCCAAGCTGTGCGCAATGGATCCTAATGATGAACGATGCATGTCGGGCCCAAAAAAACCCCTCAATATCTCTCAAACTCTCTGTCACCCCTATCTGGCTACTTTGGTGGGCATAACAGTCTGTAATGTTATAATGTCTGAAAATGGGGACATTACTCAACGTCCTGGGTGAAAGCCTGGGGCATCCTTCAAAGAACCATGTCAGGGGCATCCAAATCAAAATAGAATATGACATCAAGTAAACCATTTTTCATAAGATATACTAGTCCTTAAATCATGCAAGGTAAGATGTTACTTAAGATATAAGCCACATGAACAATTTCGTTCAGTATCCCCTTCAAATATCGCACCACCTTAGGACTTTATGTAAGTTGGCAAGTTTGAATATGGGAGGGCCATCAAACCCTATCAGATGTGCCAACCAAGACAATGAAAGAAAAGACGTAGGTAGAGGGATATGTCTCGAGGGAAACAATGAAAGAAAAGAACCCTTCAGAGTAAGTCATGATAGTGGTATGTGTTGGGCTTACTCCATGGCTTATGGTGTCACTGAATCGATTTCTATGAGCGCCTTTGTGGAGGGTACGATTTCTCTTGAGTTACCACTTTCTAAGCACTATGTTTTTCCAAACCGCTTTATTTTCCTTTTTATTTGTCCTCTTATCATATTTGCAAGTCCCCTTTAATAGGGTTTCAAGCTATAGCATCACTACTTGGGACTGGGCGAACGATGAAAGGTTAGAGCTCAATTTTTGACTGGCTTTTGAGAGTCCTTTACTATCATTCCTTTCTTTCTTTAGGACCATTGTTTTATTCTTTTAGCTACAACTGCAATCAACCTATGGCCTTCATCCCCTCTTCTCATGAGAGAATGGACCATGACCCATTATAGAAGTTTAGTACACTACGACAGGCTTTAGGATGGGAAATGTTAAGTATGGTGGGGAACGGAATGTTACCCTTTTGAGGGCCCCCCAGTAGTACCCCTTTTGCCTTGGCAGTGACAAAACATGACTAAGGCACAAATGTTGGCCACCAAGGTGAAACAAGGCAACAAACATAACTTCTTGAGACAGTGATCAATTATCCAACTTCAATCAATGTTCCTCACGCATATGCCTAATAAATTAAGAACAATACTTTGGATGAAAGAAGGACTAACATAGCTCATGGTGACACTGGCTTGCCATCTCCCATATACTGAGCTGATTGGATGTGGTGAGTTTGGTTGATCTGTTGTTGAAGAGGCAATATGAGGGGGGTTGCTGGGCTGCTATCTGTGGAAATGCTAATCATCATCATGGTGAAGATCATTGTCTCCATTGCAGGCCATGAGACATGATCTGCTCTAGTTACCCCTAGGCATGGGGTGGTAACACACCTCATGAAGAAGGTCATTGTGCCGCATAAGTCTCCAACCTCCTAAGAAAATCTGCCACATAAGCATCAAGTGAAGGTATAACAATCCATGAGCAAGCTATCTCCAATGTCTGCTAAAATACAACTAGGCGTAGTCAACACACCATGCACTGCACACTACAGGAAGCACCCCCAAGCATGGTGTAAACACTTTTAGAGTTACTTGAAAGATAATAATCTATGCCCTAACATCTCCTCGATGAAAAAAGGCAAGTATCTTTGGTCTAGATGGTGGAAGAAGAGGGAGAGCGATCCTCTCCAGCTTTGTAGAGGTAGTGAAATTTCCCTCTTTTTTGATAAAGGATAGGACATTTGAAAATGGGGTAGTCCTCTGACTTACTGTCTTGTAAGTCACATAGCTTTCAAGTCCTGTTGAGGCATTGGATGTGGTGATGTATGTCAACTTGAGGTGGATGGGAGCTTGCTTTGGACTTATCTAGGGGGAACTTGAGGGTGTGCATCAAAAGTTTCCATGAATACTTAGGTTTTATAGTAGGACTGCCCCTTGACTGCATGAAATGATTGAAATAAAATGCCATCTTTGGGATAAGAACCTTGGTGGGGAGGTAGCAAGGGTCTTAGTGACTTGGATGTACTGTTTGTATATATCCTCTCTAGTCACTATGTTTAGGCTTTGTTTAGAGTGTTGGAGTTTACACGGGTGTCCGAAGAATGCTTGAAAGGAGGAAGTTGATTAGTTGAAATGCAAAGACGGTTATAGATGGCTAACAAAGGAGTAAAGGTAATTTTTGTAGGATAGGAACTTGTTGAGGATGTATATCCTAAATAAACCAAAGCAATGCAACAACATTAGGCCTTTATGTTAAAAAGTTGTCCTATAATTAACTATGATTTACATTTTTTTTTTTTGGAAAATACATCTTATGTTTACTAAAAAAACTTTACAAAAAATTGTACAAAAAAGGACGAAAGGGTATATATAGTGGTGATCATATCCTCTTCCTTAGAGTTACAAGAGTTTAAAGAAGATTAGATTACTCAGTTGGGTCTGTTATCGCACAGTTTGTAGCTAGGAGAAAAGGCTATAAGGTAGAGGGCCAAACTGGTGTAACAGGAACCTGTCCCACCCAATGTCTCCACGATGGGATGGTTCTTTCTCTTTAGGGAGGTGAGGCCCAGGGGAGACGTCCCTGATGACCTGGGGCTTTGAAGAGGCTAAAAGATAATCAGACAAAGACAAGTTTCCCCCTTCATAGATCACCACCAATCAGATGTTCCCGGCTAAACAACCAATAATAAAGTAAAACCCAAAGAAGTGTACTTGCCTGGAACAAGACAGCAACAAACTGGTACGTGCAAGCTATTTCAATAGGTTTAGTACTTCATATCAATCAAGAACTATCTGATGAACTTATAAGCAATTTGAATATAAATATTGACATAGTCAATGTTTATCAATAGCAATAGAAATCATATCACTTCATCAATAATTACTAAAATGATGTGGCATTCAATGTAATAAACCAACACTACAGTTAACTTATGCCTAAATCACCATTCAATTGCTCAATAAGTAAAACGTCGCTGCAATAAAGATGAAATATCCGATAATGACGTCAACAACTTAGGGTTAGTAAGGTTAGCTAGAGCTAGGGTTAGTGTAGTTAGGGCTTCAATTCAAAAGCTTTGAGAGTGTTTAGATCAAGTTCTACTTCAACGCTGGAGGACTTAGATCAGTGCCTCAGGGTTTAATGGAGTCATAAGTGAAGGACGCACAGGTTGAAGGAGGCAAGATTTCAAGGACTAGAGGGAAAAGTTTTGAAGTGCTGCTAAAGCAGGGCCTGAAAATCGGAACCCTAGGGGAGAGAGGCTCACTCCGGTGTTGCTAAAGAAAGGCCTCATTCTCTCTCCTCCTTCCCGGCAAATGGCTAGCTCAATAATAACAAAATATAACCAAAACAAGAGGGTTTGCTGAAAGGCCTTGCTTTAGCAACACCTCCCTCATCAAACCCTCTTGTTTTGGTNCTCAATAATAACAAAATATAACCAAAACAAGAGGGTTTGATGAGGGAGGTGTTGCTAAAGCAAGGCCTTTCAGCAAACCCTAGAAAGAGTACGACGCTAGTGTAGTAGACCTAGGCCAGGGATGTCTCACTCTTCTTGTCTTCAGAATAGTACGGCTAGCAATAGGGAGAGAAAATAGGAGTGTAGCTAAGGCTAGGCTCTTTCTTCCCTCCATAATGGCTTAAGGTTTCTCTATCAGGGGACATGAGACAATGACCTACTTGTGTGCTTGTCCCCTAGGGTTTTGATTCAACAATATTTAGAAACAAATGCAAGAAATTGAACTACAACCACTCATTTAAGAAGTTTTGCAGAAAAATACTTACAAATCACCAAGAAATGACCATGCAAACCTTAGTTGTAACACCTTCCTTCAAGAGAAACACCATAAATGCCAAAAATCTCTTCCTTCAACAAGTGCGCATCACTTAATTCAGCGAAAGACCCAAGATAGCGCGCAAAAATCAGACCTCACTAATGAGTGAGTAAGTTGTGATGATAAAATGAGAGTGAAAATCTCTCATTTATATAGAACCTTGACCTAATTTTACATTTTAGGTCAGGTAAAAGGCCGACAAGGCCACATTATCAAAATCATATTGTTTTACATTAAATTGTCAAATTAAAAACCCTAATTAAGCTATAAAGAGATAAGAAGCCCCTCTAAGGGAGGCGTTAGCCCCTTCTAGGGCAAATGGGGCATCCTGGAGCAAAATGTTAGCCCTCCTTGGGCTTCTCCAATCGGCCACACGTGCCAATACTGCCCAGTCTGCCTCCCAAAACGTCCATACTGCTGGATGACATCATGGCTATGATGGGTGACGTCCTAGGCCTTCCAAGGCCAACGTTCCTTTGAAAAAGGGAAAATCCCCCTAGGTCAAGCTCTGTCGGGTTGCCTCTAGTGGAACGTCCTCTTCTTCTCTGGTGTAAGACACTGATCCATCTCTGTCTTGTCTCTGCCCCATGGTGGGTCTCAACATCCATCTGATGGGCTCTTCAGCCCCATGGAGGTCCGAACTGATCATCCCCCCATGTGTACCAGTCCAAGTGGTACCTCTCTGTCGGGTATGGTCCTGCACATCAAAGGCTATGCCCTCCATGGGCTCATCAGTCACAGGGATCATAGCAATGTCAATCACATTTCATCATTAATGTTATTAAACACATGCATAAAATCCCTAATACATCAATCAATAGCTCAAAGACGTTACACAAGCTTGCAATACAAGTCTGGGGAAAAGGACAAGGCTTCCTATTGGGCTAGTGTGCACAGAAAAAGGATAGTTCCCAGAGAGACCTCATCCAAGCCATGTAAGTGGATGATGTAGTCAGGGGATGTCCAAGCATGTGGGTGCAGTAAGGGCCAAGGATGCAACGTGTTACCTGTGGGTGCCTTTGTAGAAGGTGAGCTGTCCCTGTCATGGATGCATTTTTTCCAAGCCCATTCTTGCCTTTATTTTTTGTATTTTTTGTATTCTTTTATTTTCTTTTTTTTTGTTCAAGAGCTAATCAGGGGACATTGCCTTGGCGTGGTGACCATAGCTGGCATCATTACCCACAAGTACTTTCGCAGAAATGAGAAGGTTGGCTTGTGATGAGACCCCTTTCCCTTGGCCATGCAACCAAGAGTCACTACCCTGGCGTGGTAACCAGCTGGTGGCAATGTCATACTGCTAGATACCCATGAACCTAATAGGCTGGCTTGTGATGAGACCCCCTATCCTCTGATTAGGTCTTGTTTTATTATTTTTTCGGGTCCCTCTTGTTTCTTGCTGAGAAGCTTTTTATTGCTTTCTCGGGGATCCTTGGGCGAAGCATCTCAAGGTTTATTCTTAGGCTTTTATCTTTTACCAACTTACTTTTACCTTCTGGGCCTTTAGCCCCTTGTTCCCACGAGGTAAGGTGCAGTCCTGAAAATAGGTCAACCCAATGCACGGACAAGGGGAATGGGATAGATGAGCGGGAAACAAGATGCAAAAATGGTAGTATGATGGGAGCGGACGATGGCTGCTTTTCAGAAATCCCCCCAGTGGCTAACCAAAAACCTACAGACACAAGCTTGCTAGGGCACCCTGTCAATCCCCCCAAACATGGTCAAGTGGGCAAATGTAAGATCCAAGCAGTTGTTAGAGATAAGAGGAATCATATGCATATATTTAAAGGTTTCAATGATCAAAAGTGACACATACCATGCTACCTGAGCCAATTACCTCATCGAGCAAGAACCTCTTCTGATACAGGACCAATCCGATGGTGATGGATGCTGGTGTTGCTGTCAAGACAAAAATGATGGGAGAAAGACATGGGCCCTCTAGGGCCATGCTCAGGTCAATCCTGCTCTCGGTACTCCATGTCTAGGACCTGTGGGCCTCGAGACATGATCTCCTAGTTATCCCTAAAAAGTGGGGATAACAGGGTCCAAAGTGCACACATCTTTTATCAACAGAGGACCTTTGACTAGAAGCTAAGGGCGAACCTCAACATGTGACATAGAATAAAAGGAAGACATGGAGCTACTCATGGGAAAACACTGCGTTACACCTAATTTTCCATAGAATAAATACGATGAGATCCTCAAACAATGCTGAAGCCCTACAACGAGCCTGAGAGTAGTAATCATCAAATAAAGAAGACTATCAATGAGCATTGGATTGAAGCAACCTTGAACACTGATCCTCAAGAAACCTCCAACATTGCTTTGCAAATTGTCACTCCCAAAAGATGTGGTTTATAGTCTTGGATAATGTTGTAGGGAGCACACCCTCACCCTGCTCCCAGGTCTAGAACCGCGCTCCGGGCAGAAGCGTTCAGTGAGTGCCCTTGGGAGTGCGCTCCCAAAAACAGGGAGCGTTGTCCAGGTAGTTTTGGGACACACCTTCCCATTTTGGGAGCACCATGCTCCCGAAGCCTGGGAGTGTGCTACCTGAATGCTCCTTGGGCGCTCCTTTATCCTTTTACTTAAATTTTTAGCATAATTGTTTCAGGATGTTTCAGAGTGGTTCCAACCTCATTAGACTTCATATGGAGAAAGTAGAATTTCATATTCCATTCAAAATTTAGTAGACTTAACAATTTTTCAGGATTTCAAGATTGATGGGACTGTAACATTTTCATCGGATTCTATCATGTATTAGGGTATGTGATTGGCATTTAATCAAGAGCACCAAGCCCTTTATGTACCCCAATGTTGGTGGTGTTGATTATTAAACTCCTTTGTCATGACCTTAGCAAAAATGTACCCTTCACTCGAATCGGAATCATTGATTAGGCTTGCTAAGCTTTTCTACCATATTTTAAGGCTAGGATTAGGTAGTTTCATCAAAATTGGGTGGGGTTGAATGATGTCTCTAGAGGATCGAGGTAGAAGCAAAGGCTAGACAAGAGTTAAAAGATGAAGGATGATACTAATGATGTGGATCCGAATATAAGCGATGGTGGAACATTTCATGTCATTTAAATGTTCTTGCTTGTTTATTCACAGTGCTTTCTTTCAAAGTTGCAATATAATCATTAATATACTATGGATGGCATTTCTAACTTCATAGTAATGTAGTATTTGTCAAGACGCTCTACTTCATAATAATGGATGGCATTTCTAACTTCATAATAATGATTATATATATATATATATATATATATATATATATATATATATATATATATATATTGACACTCTCAAGACGCTCTACTCACTCTCGAGACGCTCTACTCCCAAGGATTTTTGGAAAATGACGCTCCTGACGCTCCTGCTCTGTTCCCGCTTTTTGCAACATTGGTCTCAGACCACTGCTAAACAAGAGAGAGTCCATTAGAAAACCCAATCTTTGCTTGCCTGGCCTTGGACAGATCCCCTTGATAAATGAACATATATGCAAAATTTCTTAGCTTACAAGAAAGCAGATATAACCAATTACTGTGCAAGCGACGAATACATCGATCCTCTTTAGCATTAACTAAGTTCTACATTCAAGAGTATAGTTCAGGTGACTTCATGTAGTTGAAAATTATTGCTAATGCATCTACAAATCGTGATTTCTTGCTTGAATCTTTGCCATCATTTTGTTATTATCATATTAGAATGCTCGCTTCACTAATGTTTTGATTGAAAGGTACATTGAGTTTGATTTCGCCTTTCCAATGAAGAGGATATTATAGGGCTTCTGCCATTGTTGTTAGTCTTAGGCGTCAATTTGTGATCCTTTAAGACTCCTTCCCTAGTTCTTTGTCTTAAAGATTTATTGTATGATCGTTTTAAGATCTATCTCCCTGGTGTTTGTTTAAGTTGTCGCACTTACAATTTAAATATATCATCATTGTTGTCCAAATTCATAATTTTCTCAAAGGGGACAAATCAATGGGTGGCCGTATTGTTGTATGAAATATTTTATATATGTTTTTAAGATATTGATAAGATTGTTTGTTGTGGTGGCATAGTCTTACAAAGTTGGATTTCATGAAGTTTTAAGTTTCTTATAAAGAAGAATGCTATGACATTGTAGACTAACGATTCAGAGATACCCTTGCTTCATGAATCAATGGGCTCTATAAAGAATGGCGGATCCTCTCTTGAGGTAATGATTTCTTTAGCTCTATAGAAATGTAAGATAATTAACTTCATATCATGGATAGAACGACTGGCTCTTTCTGTTTATATATTTTCTGATGCTTTCAAAACCACTTGAATATGAAGGAGGAGAGGCGACTGTTCTACGTGGCAATGACTCGAGCTCGGAAAAACTTGTACATTTCATATGTAGTAATGGACTCTAATTTTCAGGTTTGTATGGGGAATATGTCTTTGTAATTCAAACTTTAAGTTGTATTTTTTCCTTTCTTAATGTTGGTTTAGCTATTGATTGACTATGGTGGAAAGAATACTGGATCTAAGAAGAGAAGTGATAGCTAGTAGAAATAGAAATTGTAGGAGACATGGAGATGCTGATAAAACTTTTTGTGGTGCAGTTGCTTCAACCGTCTCGTTTTTTGAAGGAATTACCCTGCCATCTTATTGATATCCAGGTGGCTATCTTGAATAGTTTGAATTTGTCATTGATAGGAACATTAGTTAGTTTTCCTCTTGAAAATATTAAAACATTCTTCAATATTTTACACTATATGATCTATATATTTGTTCACAAATTTATCATTTACTTTTGTGTATGTGCTTTATGTTGGTGTTTATCGGATGGCTAGTTAGTAAATACATTGACCATTCAAGCTGGAGGTGCAAAGTTAAAATCTCATGGAGCACCCCCATCCCTCACAAGTTAAAGTGGATTATTGTACTGTGATAATTTGTAGTTAGGGTTTATAACTCCCCACATATCTAGGAAAAGTGTTTAAACATAGCTAAAAACGTGTGTATGTGCTTCATGTCATCTCATTGTGGACTTTGAAAGTCTTGCATAATGTTTATAAATTAACATTGAATAAATAATGTTTAATATTTAGCAGCAGATCTGAGGCTATTGGTTGGTGGCATCACACTTGTTACCTTGTAGATCTGCACTTCAAGATATTCAAGTCCAGTACGATTCTGATGAAGATGCAAACCTAAGGCAACTTTTAAAGGTCTTACTCAGTGTCGCCTCAGTAGAACCTCCCTTCTATTTATGCTGGTTATTTTCTATCACAAGGGGGGGATTCCCCATGTGTACTCCTAAATATGCCTTTTAAAATCCTCAGATAATTTCCTGATTCAGTAGTACCATATTATGATATGCAAAAGACAAATAATGGTGAATCCAAGGAGATGCATTAACAGCAATGTTGAAACTATAACAGATCTGTAATTTATATCAACAGCCAAGCTTAGATGTCTGAAAAGGACAAACTATTACCAACATCAACCATCCAGTTAGCTAGTGAGATCACGTAAGGTATAAGCAGCAACTTAGGATCATTTTTTATTAGATAATCAGCGCTGAATACATACTTCTGCAATCTGGAAATGCAAACAATTCTAACGAAGGGAAAGAAGACCCCTCTTTCAGTTTTGCAAGAGCTAGAGAAAACCCACAAACAATAGTATAATCTGACCCAGGCAAGAAGACAAAACCTGGAAAGTGTTTGATGGTGAGCTTAGAAACAAATCAGCCCTGAAAATTTCCACCACCAAGCTCCAAATCTTCAATACAAGCTTCAACCTCCATAGAAAGTATCGGGGGTATTTCTCGACAATGAATTCACCAGTTGCAACTGAGGATGGCTTATGCTTTTATAGTCTCCTTGCATAACAAACTGGGAGTAAAATAATATTATTCTTCCTAAAACCCTAGGGTATCATCTTTTTAGGGCTTTGGCATTGCCTTCAAAATGGTTGTTGTAGGCCCTTCTTGGGTGAGTACTGTTTCCGCCTAATCCACACCTCGGGTCATGTGGAAGAGATCTTCAATCCACTAGATGTGGCCTTGGGGTCAAGTTTCGAGTCGGGTGGCTGTACGCTGACTCTCGACTCCTCCGTGTAGGCTAACTCGTAGCGAAGCCAAGGGGGGTAGTCCATAACAAAAGAATCTAAGGTTGATTATAGCTAAGAATAATATTATTCTAGGAGTGAAATGAAACCAAAAGAAAATACAACTAATCTAGCATCATGTAATGACACAATAAAAGATTGCTTATGCGAATTGTATTAAACAATTCAAATACTTCAAGACAAATGATAGAAAGAAAATGAGAGTGCTTGAAAGTAAATGGGAACAACTAATAATAAGCAAATGGAGAAATTGTAGGCCAATGCCAATGTATGTATTGCTCCGAAATGCGTTGCAATGTTCTTGGTAAGTTTTATTAGTTAAAGGTTTTCACTTGGATTTAGATAAATTAAGTGAAGTGGACCGATAGTGCAAGTCCACTTGTGAATGTTGGAGATTGTAAGTGTGAAAATAAAATCTAAACAATGATGTGTTTCCTTCAACGACTATCCCTCAAATGAGTACTCTTATCCCCACTTTTTAGGGATAACTAGGAGATCATGTCTCGAGGCGCACAGGTCCTAGACATGGAGCACCGAGAGCAGGATTGACCTGAGCATGGCCCTGGAGGGCCTACATTTTCTTCTTCCATCGTCCTTATCTTGTCAGCAGCAGCAACATCCATCACCATCGGTTTGGTCCTGTATCAAAAGAGGTTCTTGCTCCATGAGGTAATTAGTCCAGGTATCATGGTATGTGTCACATTGGATCATTAAAACCTTTAAATGTATGCATCTGATTCCTTTTATTTCTAATGACTATTTGGATCCTACATTTGCTCACTTGACCATGTTTGGGGGGATTGATAGGATGCCCTAGCAAGCCTGTGTTTGTAGGTTTTGGTTTTCCACTGGGGGGTTTTCTGAAAAGCCAATCGTCCGCTCCCATCATAAAACCACTTTTCCATTTTATCTCCCGCTCACTTATCCCATTCCCTTGTCCGGGCATTGGGTGTTGATATTATGGTAGCTGCGGGAGGTATTTACCTCCACGTGTAAACTTGACAAGGATAGAATACTCCGGGAAGCAAGAAGAAACCCTAATTAGTTGGCTAATAACCCTAGAAGACTTGTCGGCTCAAGAAGATAATTTATATTAGGTTATTAGCCTCCAAGAGAAGAAGTCGGCCAGAAATAATAAATATACTAAACAGATAGATACCCAGAATGAGAAGTCGGCCCAAGCAATTAGCCAGAATTAGTATAAATATAGGAGGCCGGTTCTCATTCTAGCAGGCAGTCTCAGAATTGCAGTGCCCAGTCTTGTGCGCAGGTTTGAGGAGAGCTGCCATTGCAGTTGCTGCAGCTAGCAGATCAGGTTTGGCTTGGACTATCTCTTGGCTAGGGTTTGGACTATTTGATCAGCTCTTGTTGATGCGCTATCCTTGGGGAAAGGTGCACTACCCTTTGTTTGGCTATCTAGCCTAGGGTTTGCTTCCAGAATGATTCTCTGTCAAGGTTAAGGTGCTCGGAGGGTGGCTTCGGCCTATGGTTGGGTGACAAGGTTATTGTCCATGGTAAAACGAGCACACATCTTTCATATTCTAACAGGTTATGGGCCCAAACCTCCTTCATTCAGTCTAAACGCTGGAAGGAAACATAGTCGCTAGGATATTGAGCTCGTTGAGGAACTGTCGCTAGGGTTACTAGCAGAAGCAACTTCGAAGACACTGCTGTTAGGATTACTAGCAGGAGCAGTTGCAGAAGCCATAGTCCTCTCGTTGAGGCACCTTAAGTGAAGGGATTGACCTAATCTCCGGATAGATCAGTGAACGCTAGCCTATCGCATCTCCTGGTATTATCAGAAAGCCAAGACGTGAAGTATGAGTTTTTGGTCAAATCTAGGGTTGACCAAGTCAAAGCAGCCATGACTTACTCTATGAAGTCAGAGAACAAGTTAGATGGAGCTTCTAACTTCAGAGCGTGGAAGACAAGGATTGATCTCATCCTTGCCAAGAATAAAGTGCTAGATATCGTGAAAGGAAAGATCGTGAAACCAGAGTTTGAAGAAGGGAAAGAGAAGGAACCGCAGAATGTTGCAGCTACGGAGAAGTTCAAAGACAGTGACATCAATGCTATGAGTATCATAGTGGAATCTATAAAAGATCACTTGATACCCTACATCTCCCATCTTGACTCAACGAAGATGTATGATGCCCTAACAAATCTCTTCTCGGTCAGAAACATTGGACAAGTTATGAGTCTGAAGAATGAGCTCCGTGACATGAAGATGAAAGATGATGACAGCATAACATCATACTTTGTGAGGATATCCCAGTTAAGAGATCAACTACAAGCTATTGAAGAGATCACTTCAGAGAAGGAATTGGTAAACATAGTACTCAATGGTCTTCCCAAGACGTGGGATGCATTTGCCACAAGCATGAACACAAG
>JASDQU010229077.1:0-15558 GCA_032191745.1 Picea mariana | reverse complement strand
TTGGAGGGAATCACCCCCGAGGAGAAATATTGGGAAAAATTGAATCGTAAAATATTGTAATTTCATATTCAATCTGGACCATTCATTATAAGGTCTCAAATCTTACTATAGAAGTTATTTCTTAGGGCTTTTTTCCCTAGAAGGAAACTCTCTTTTATGAGAAAATTGTATTGCAACTGTGTATAATCGCGAATATTGTATTCTTGATTCGGATTTTATGAGTAGAACAAAATGAATACATATTATTATTAAAATATTATTAACACAAAATAAAAAAGATACAATAAAATTGGTTTATATTTAATAAGGAAATAAACTGAAATTGTAAAATGCAATGAAAAACAAGCTTGCTGGAATGGTGGCAGCTTATCTCTGAGAAGAGATGTGACAAATGCATTGATTCACAAGAAGATGCTTACAATGAGGCTCTAAAGGCCTTTTTACAACAATCATGAATTCCAAAAACCTAGACATCCAAAAACCTAACCCTAGGAGATGAAGCACCAAAAGTCATGTGGGCCCTGTTGGGGTAAGTTAGTACATCAACTTCTCGGGGTTGTAACTTTTGTATACGATATCCATTTAAGGCACACGATATTCTGTTGGAAAGGTCTATCCAAGGACTGCACATGTTGTCATCAGACTCTAACTTTGTATATAGTCTAACTGTGGAGAGCCATAAAAATGTTGTTTAGGTCCTCAAAATGGCCCCGGAAGTTGGGGACCCGAAAACTAGGAAAAAACTGCCAAACTGGAAAACTGACAAAATGAACCAGCTGGAATAGGTGGCAGGCCACCGACATCCATTTGGATCAATCCTCCCCCCTTATGAAGCAATGGTCTCCATTGCGTTGAGTCCCCCCATTAGATGAGGAACTTTCTGTCGAATTTGCCTCTGGGTGAGCCACTTGCCTTGGTGCAGGAGTTGCCTTGCTTTGACAACTTGATATAGATGGATAATTTGTTGTCGAGTGCCCTTGACCTCTGTGTCCACAATATGATCACAGGATTCTTGTTGCATGTAGTCAGGGTTGAGCTTTGTTGGTGTCAATTGTTCTGTTATCTCCAAGGTGTCCAATATTGGTGGGAAATATGGCCAAAGGAGAGCCACGTTGAACACTAGGTGCAGGCCAAGGAAAGGAGGAATGTTGAGCTCAAAATAATTGTCACCCATAGCCTTGGTGATGCTGTAAGGTCCATAACGGAGTGGGAGAAGCTTCTGATGGGGCCCTCTAAGAATTTCTTTTTACAAGTGCAACCAAACTTTGTCTCCCACCTCAAACTTATGTGGCACCCGGTGTTGATCATGATGTTGTTGTACTTGGAATTGGAATTCTGTAAAATATCCTCAACCTGTTGGCAGATCTGCTAGAGCTATTCAATGAATTGGGTGTCTTTGTCAGCCTTAGTTGGAGTAGGGTATGAGTCGGCCGAGGTGGCCACAATGGGTAGTGCAACATCCATGGGACCCAATGGTTGGAATCCCAAACCCACCTTAAAGGGGTTGTGGTTGGTTGAGATATGTAGTGCTCAGTTGTAGCTATGTTGAACATAGGGAAGACTCTCATCCCATGTGCAGGGTTACTTGGAATTGTACATGCGTAGGATATGAATGATCATATGATTGATGAACTTAGTTTGGCTATCTGTTTGGTGGTGGAAAACAATGGATTTGGTGAGCTTAATGTCCAACAGTGATTAGAAGCTCGATCAGAATGTGTCGAGGAATCGACTGTCTCCATGTGAGACAATTGTTTGTGGGATTCCAAAATGTACCCGTAATCATTCAAATAAGAGTTTGATAGTGGCCTCTATTGTGATTCTCTTCTTACAGGTGATCAGAATCACCATCCTGGAAAAGCGATCAACAACCACAAAAACCCAGTCATTTCCCTTCTTGGTCGATAGAAAGACCAACATGTAGTCCATTGAGATGGATTCCCATGGCATTTAAGGAGTAGGTAGTGGGGTGTACAGACCCTGTTTCTTGGTGTTTGGTTTGGAATAGCGCAGGCAGTGCAGGACTTAGTATACTTTCTCACATCCTCTCGAATTTTCGGCCAGTAGAAATGTTTCTGCAGTACTGCCACTATCTTTTCGACGTCGAAGTGTCATGCCACCCAATTGAAGTGGGATTCCCAAATAAGCTACACGTGCTCTCTTGATGGAACACAAAGATGGCCTAGATGGCACAATATCCCATCTTGAAGATGGAAATTAGTGATAATTGAGTTTGTGCCCAACATTTGGAAGGTGGTGGTGAAGTCAGGGTCTATCTCATAGATGTGGGGTCATCCAGAGGTCTCGTGGCCACAAGAGTCTAGCATCGTGGTGAGTGTCATGACTGGAGGTCAGCTGAGGAAATAAACGACTTGGTTAGTACTTCATGTTTTATACTTGATGTTGAGCTGGAACTGTTGCAAGTATGTGGATCACTTATGATGGTGGTCATTCTGCAATTTTCCTTGCGTCTGCATGAACTGCAGTGGCTTATGATCACTGTGGATGATTGTCTCGTTCCAAAGAATGTAATGTCTCCAATGGTGGCAAGATTGAACAATGGAGTACATTTCTTTTCCGTAAGTAGGGTACTTACGGACATAATCTGATAATGTCTCACTATGATAGGCCACGGGGTGGTCATGCTTAATGAGAATGAGGCACACAACATAGTCTAAATCATCTGTCTCGATCTCAAAGGGTTGTTGCAGGTCCAGTAATGAAATTATTGGAGTTGATCATAAGATATGCTTCGAATCATTGAACGCTTGTTGGGACATGCCCCACATGAATTTTTCCTTACCACCACCTCTGCTAACTTGGCTGAGGAACCATGCAATATGGGAGAATCCCAACATGAACCTATGATAGAAATTGGCAAGGCCCAAGAACCTTTGAAGCTCAATGAGAGTGGTTGGGGCTGGCCAGTCATGGATGACCTGGATCTTGGCTGGATCCACATGTACACCATGTTGATCAATGATGTAGCCTATCTAATGGACCTTTTCCATGCTGAAGGAACATTTTTCCGAGTTGGCATATAGTTTTTGATGCCGCAGGGTGTGGAAAACTTGTTGAATATGTTGCAAGTGTTCTACCCAAGTCTTGTTGTAGATGAGGATGTCATCTATATACATGACTACAAAAGTATTGGTGAATGGTCATAGGATATCGTCCATCATCCTCATGAAATTTGCTAGAGCATTTGTCAAACCAAAGGGCATGAGTAACCATTCAAAAAGACCTTATTTTGACTTGAAGGCGATCTTCCATACATTGGTATGTTCTATTGGGACCTTGTGGTAGCTAGAATTCAAATCAATCTTACTAAAGTACTTGGCCCTCATGAGTTGATCAAGGAGGTTGTCGATTTGGAGAATCAGGTATTGGTTCCTGACTGTGATTTTAATCAAGGCCCGATAATCAATGCAGAGTCATCAGGTCCCATCTTTCTTCTGCACCAACACGATTGGGCTTCCACAAGGCGATGAGATGGGATGGATGTGCCCCTTGTGGAGAAGTTCTTGGATCTACCCCTTGATCTCCTCATTCTCTAACAGAGAGAGGTGGTATACTATCCCATTTGAAAGCGATACATTGGGAGTCAGATTGATGGTATGCTTGACCTAACAGTGCAGAGGTACCCCGGTGGGTGAGGAGAAGATATCTGAGTATTCTTCCACGATCTTATCCACTTTCTTTTGTTGTGTGGAGAGGTCGGTCGTGGATACCCTAAATGTGGTTGTGATATTTTTCTCACTCTGAGAGAAAATCATAAAGAATAATAACATATCGGTCTGAGAGATGACCTTCCTACATTCCTTGGCAGAGATCAATGAAGTATCACTAAGCATGACTACCTCTAGTATCCTGTACAATTTCTTGCTCAAAGTAATAATAACACTGTGGGGCCTAGAATCATATACAACTTGACGTTTTCATAAATACGGTTGGCCCAAAAGAACATTATAAACTTTGAGAGGAGAAAAATCACACAATAGCTCATCTTTGAAGGGCTTGATGTCGTCCGACAGGTGGTACTGTTGGCAGACACGAATATCACTTCCTTTGCGGAGCCACCCAATGGTGTAGGGTTGCAAGTGTGGAGTTGTCGATAGGGCTATCTGCTTGATGACCTCTACTGAGATGAGGATCTTCTAGCTACCGCTATCAATAATGAAGTGTAGTGGGGTACCTTTCACCCACATCTGTGAATGAAAAAGGTTCTTGCCTTCCTCTGGCTCATCTAGTTCATTGTGTTGGAGCTTTGTGGTAGCAACGGTAGCACTGGATTCTGCGTCAATGATCTATATCCCCCTTTCTGGTTCTGAATCAGAGTCAGAACCCGCATCTGATTTAGAGGCTTTCACCTCAGCCACCAGGGACTGATTTGAGTGGAAATTAACAGTGTTATTCCAAGGGCTCTTATGGAAGTCACACCACTTCCTGGTGTCTTTCTTTGTCTTTGCAGTGTCCTTCTTTGATTATGGATTGGATTGGTTTTCCTAAGGTTTTCTATCTTTTCTATGTCCTTTTTTCTATGGGTTTGGGTTTCCCTTTCATTTATTTTGTTGTGAGGGGTTCCTAGGCCCAAATTACTGTGTCTTTTGTTTAAGCTTCTACTCGATTTTGACGACATATCTGTAGGCTGCGTCCAAGGACGATATGTCTAGAAACTCCATTTCAGCCTGGATGTATCTATGTAGACCACCGTGATACTTGAGTACCATATGTCACTCAAAATATTTGATACCCAACTTGGTATGCAGGGTATGGAATATGTTTATGAACTCGAGCACTACTTGGTTTCTTTCCTACCGCAGTGTGGTCGATTTTGTATACAGGTCGTGATAACTTTCAACATGGTAGTATTGTTCCTTAATAACATCCATGAAGGACTCCTAGGTGACCGCAAATGTAAATAATGTGGATTCCTCTGTTTCATTTTTCTCACAGAACATTTCCCACCAATCTTTGACATAGGGAATGACTTTGAGGAGCGCAAAAGTAATATTTTCTCTATTCAAAAATTTATGGACATAGAAATATCCTTCTAGTAGATTCAACCATTTGTCTATAGTATCTGTGTCTATCTAACTTTCAAATATAGGAATATCAAATTTTATTTGTACCTTGAAGTGGACAACGCCTCCTCTTGAGTAATATGTGTCCCCTGTTGGTAGCCACCAAAGTATTTCCACAAAACTATCCATCATCTCGTTCCTCTGTTGCATGAGGGATTCCTTAAGCAACAGTTTGAAAGGATCACCTGTCTCTTCATCTTTATTTTCTCCTACCAAGAGATGTCATTTGGGCATGTGAGAGCTTTTTTTCTCAAGAGAAACAAGCTCGAGACCCAATTCTTTGTACCCTAACCTCGTTGGGGACATGCATTAAGAATGAGAAGGAGAAGACCACTCTGATACCATTGATCTAGATTTTATGAGAAGAATGAAATGAGTAAAAATTATTATTAAAATATGCTTAACACAAAAGAATAGAGATACAATAAAACTGGTTTCTATTCAATAAGGAAATAAACTGAAACCGTAAAATGTAGTGGAAAACAAGCTTGCTGGAATGGTGGCGACTTATCTTTGAGGAGAGATGTGATGCCTGCACTCATTCGCAAGAAGATAATTACAATGAGGCTCTAAAGGCCTTTTTACAATAAGAATGAATGCCAAAAACCTAGACATCCAAAAACCTAGCCCTAGGAGATGAAGTGCCAAAATCCATGTGGGCCATGTTGGGGTAAGTTAGTACATCAACTTCCTAGGGTCATAACTTTTTCATATGATCTCTATTTTAGGTGCACGATAGCCCGTTGGTAAGGTCTATCCATGGACTGCACATGTTATCATTAGACTTTGACTTTGTCTACAATCTAACTCTAGTGGGCCCTAAAAACATTGTTTAGGGCCTCAAAATGGACCCGGAAGTCGGGGACCCAAAAATTAGGAAAAAACTGCAAAATTGGAAAACTGCCAAAATGAACCAGTTGGAATAGGTGGGAGGCCACTAAAATCCATATGGATCAATTATGAGAGAGGATATTGTGAGAGAAATAAGAGAAAGTTACAGTGGGTATGTTGTAGGTTGTATCCTTTCACTTTGTTGGATAATAATAAGGAAGGACCTGGCAATTTCTCTAGTGGACATAGCCCACACTGGGTGAACCATGTATATATGTGTCTCTATTGTATTGTGTATCTATTTTGTTTTATTTCCGCATTTGTTTTATTTTATTTCTCCGCGGTCCTGTTTTTCCAACAGAAACCATTTTTGAACTATTCAATAGTGTGAAGCATTTTCACACATGTGAAATGATCTTTTGTACTCTTCACACATGTGAAACCATCTTTTGTACTCTTCACACATGTGAAACCATGTTTTGTACTCTTCACACATGTGAAACCATCTTTTCTACTCTTCACACTTGTGAAACAATTTTTGAACTCTTCACATGTGTGAAACCATCTTCTATACTCTTCTCCTGTGTGAAACTAGATTTCATACTCTTCACATGTGTGAAACCATTTGTTAACTCTTCGCATGTGTGAAATGATTTTTGAGTTTGATTGTAATCAAGCCTTTCCTTTACGAATGTTAGTGAAATGGGGTCGCAATTTCTCAATCAGCCCCAATTTTGAAATAGGCCTTGTACAAAAACTTGTACCACGATTTTAGGATGAAGCCTAGCTTTAAAATCTAGCCTTCCCTCACCTAAATTAGTGATAATGGTTCCTAATTTTTTCAGTTGACCCAGATTCACAAACCATTCCCCCTTCTACTTTCTAACTCTTTGAACTTGCAAAAACATATTGACATTTGAATTGTGTTTTTTGAAGTATGTTATGTGTACATATGCACATGATTTAAAGCATGTCTTACCTAGGATAAATAAAATAGTGTGATATGCTCAAACCACCACCCTTTTGAACTTTAATAATAATTTTTTTTTCGAAGTATGAATCAAATTTTACACATATCATGAATTATGGTTCAATAAGTGTTTATTGTGATCTGGAGATTTATTCAAACATTCAAGGGAATAATTTAGGTATCAATCATTTTGCATGTAAGCCTTATTTCCCAAGTTTGAACCTGCATTAGGAATTTGCATTAAAATCAGGGGAATAAATCCCATTTCTCTAGCATGCATTTCAACTCAGGGTTAATATTCTTGAAAAGCTTGAAATCTTGTCTAATTTGAATGGTTAAAAGGAATCTGCCAATTTTAGTTAATTTGATTTTCAAACTTAACCCTGTATACTCTATTTTTGTTTTTCTAACATTTTGTAGGAATTTCTACACAAAATCCAAGGGATGTGGGAAGAGGAAAATAGGTCCTCAAGAAGGATTGGTTATAAGTAAACCTCAAGAGGTAATTTAAATACCATAATACCCTGAGGAAATAATACCAATTAGAAAAGGGACAAGTATAGTAGTAGCTAAAGAAGAAGAAGAAGAAGCAAGGAAGAATACCTATAAATGTATTGTAGATAAAAAGGAGAGGGTTGAGTTTGAAGTAGAATAGGTTTCAAGAGAATAAGAAGGACCAGTTGAATATTATAAATCCCACAATTATCAAATTCCTAAATTCATCAAATATGCCTTTTAAGTACAAAATGAATTGAACATAATGTAGAGGGAATTATACAAGAGAATGCAACATTTATAGAAACAAGGGTAGGACATGATAGAATCCATGAGATATTGCTAAGCATGGGAATTGGAGTACCAACAAGTTGAGATACAGTTCGACTAAGATAAATATTGGCAGGTTGCACTAAATGAAATTCCTTCATAAGCTCCTACTATTGTTGAACAAGCCTTACAAGAGATGGAATCTAATCTAAAATAGTGTATGTGGAAATATCATGATGCTTTCCAAGGGATCACTTATGTTATCAAGGGCTCTGCTAAGATATGGTAGCTCATAGAGAAAAGAGTAGAATACAATCACTTCTGTTATTTTCAACCAAATAATTATTTATTTCCACAAGCACGAGTTATCTAGGGCTCGTCACTTGAGGCCCTATTAGACAACATGCTTCATCCCACGAGGAAAAGATAGATCTGAAGGATGAGGTTTGTATCATACTACAGAAGTTGAGGAAATTGTACAGGCATGTGTGATAGTGTTCAAGTATACACAAATCATCTACAGAAGTAAAAGGTATGTTTATATGGTTGTTTGAAGTTGGATCTTGGTGATGGCTTAAGGTATGGGCATGTGAGGTTTATTATATTCCCTTGAGTTACTATTGGTTGTATGGTACATGTCGTATGAGGAAAATATACAGAGGCACATTGATGGTGCACTTTTTTTTTTCTTGACACATATTCTTCATTATTTTGTTGAGGCATATCTTGTGTTATATGGTACATGTTTGAGGAATTTTTGTTGAGATCTATCATTGAAGATATTGGCACAAGTTGATGTTGCATAACAGTGAGTTTTTGATACATGATTGATGTGATGTTTCATTATAATTGGTTTATGGATATTGGTACATGTATGACACATGATTAGAGAGATATATTTGTGATGATAGGCACATGGTTTGAGCTATACACTTGGGATAGTGGATATGATATCTATGCGATCAGATATAATTGGTTGATGAGATTGATGTGATATGTTTTACAGTGACAAGGTTGATAAAGTTTGTGGCACGGAAATTTTGGTCTCCATTTATATTTCAAAGTGACAAGATGAGGTAAGGAAAGAGGGTTATAGATTCCTTTCGGTTGGTGCTGGAAAACTAAGGGAGTTGTAGCTTCCTTCAGGTTGGAGCCTGAGAAACTAGGGGGTTGGAGCCTCCTTCCAGATGTAGCTGGACAACAAGGAAGTCAGTGCTTCGTATGAATGTCTTTCTTCTAACATATAAGAAAAGAATTATGTGGTTTTCTCCTGCATTGGGTTTCCACGTAAAATTTGGGTGCACTGTGTACTTGTGTGGTTTCTTATTGTTCATTGTTTATTTATATTGCACATGATGTTTTGAATGATATTGATGAACTGCTCATAAAGTTAAACAATACATGTTGTGGTTAAGAGTTATAAAAGTTCTCATACTAATTCACCCCCCCCCTCTCAGTATTCCAACAATATTAAAGCTCATCCTTTCATTTGGTGTATAAGACAACATACTAGAGGAGGTTTCTATATCGAACAAAGAAAAGGTTTTCTAGGCCTTAGCTTTGGGTAAAATCCCTTAGTTTGGCCAAGGACATTTTTTCATGTCAACTCCATTTGAAATAGGAGAATAATTAGTATGGGCCATTTCTCACACTTTTGTAATTTGAGTGAGCAGGAGAAGGAGCATTGGGCCTTTCTCATAGTTTAGTACTTTTTGGGAGGAAAAGAAGGAGCACTGACACGTTCTCATATTGTAGTAATTAATGGGAGGAGGAGAAGAATCATTATCCCTTTCTCACACTTTTGTAATTAGAGTGAGGAGGAGAAGGAGAATGAGCACTAACCCTATCTCACAATTATCCCATTCAAAATTGGATGAGAAGAATCATGGGCCATGTCTCACACTTTTGTTATTTGAACGAACAGGAGAAGGATAACTATCCATTTCTCGCTCTTTATTAATTTTTTAGAGGAATAAAAGGAGCATTAACCCTTTCTCATACTTTAGTAACCATTGGGAGGAGGAGAAGAAACACTGACGCTTTCTCTCACTTTTGTAATTCAAGTGATGAGGAGAAGGAGGATCACTAGTAATTTCTCACACTAAGGAGAAGATGGATCATAGGCCATTTCTCAAAATTTTGTAATTTGAGTGAGGACAATAAGGGGCATTGACCCTTTCTCGCACTTTTTCCATTTGAAAGTGGAGGATAAGGAGCATGGTCCATTTATATGCTAGTTATTTAAGTGAGTATGAGAAGGGTCATTGGCCCTTTCTCACTCCTTAGTAATTTTCAAGAGAAAGAGAAGGATAACTATCCTTTCTCATACTTACTAATTTTCGGGAGCAGGAGAAGTAGCAATGGCCCTTTCTCATGCTTTTGTAATTTGAGTGATGAGATGAAGGAGAAGGAGCACAATCCCTTTCTCACACTTTTTTCATTTGAGTGAGGAGGAGATATAGCATGGCCCCTTTCTCACACTTTTATAATTTGAGTGAGAAGTAGGAGCACTGGCTCCTTCTCACACTTCATTAATATTTGGGAGGAAGAGAAGGAGCACAATCCCTTTCTCATACTTTAGTAGTAATTTTTTGGAGGAGAAAAAGCATTGGTCCTTTCTCTCACTTTTTTAATTAGAGTGACGAGGAGAAGGAGAATGAGAACCAACCCATTCTCACACTTTTGTTATTCAATTTGTTGTCATATTGTCGAGTCCTCAAAGAACTTCATGGAAATTGCATTCAAAATCAAGTCTTGTCTTTGAAGTTTACAAATGCCTAAGGGATTTAAGACTTAGCCAAGTTCTTTATCTTTATGAGCCATTTGTAAATGTTTGAAATATTTTCCTTTCATTTTCTATGTTCAAACTTTTCCTTCCTATCAATTCCCCAATCAGACTCAATTTCTAGATCAAGCCCTCTATTTCCAACTCTACCTCATAATATGCAAGTCATGCCCGGCCTAATAATTGGGCCCATTCTTCCTTATCTTCCTTCTTGATTTGAAAGTTTGGCTCAATCTCTATATTGTGCCCCCTCCTCCTTATCTTACTTACCTATTTACAATCTAGGCATGATCTCCAAATCAGGTTGCTCACTCCTTTGCCTTCAAATGAAATGTCACCTTAAAATATTCCCCTTTTCCTTCCCTTAAAACTATTTCTTCATGGATTCCCAATTTATAATTTTGACTTGATCCCCTATTCAAGCCCTCNTGCCTTCTTCTTGATTCATTCATTGGACTTAATTCCTAAAATGAGACCCTTTTCATGTAGTGCAACATGGTCTTTGTATTATGATCTGTAAACTATCATGGATATTCCACTGGAATAGTTTGTCCCAATAGATATGATAAATAAAATTGAAATCTACACTATGAAGGTTAAATTCCTTTAAATTCTAGAATTTTTAGTTATTGATTTTCTACTTATGCATGAAATAGATAAAATGTGGAAAATAGAGAATAGTAAAATACAAACACATGCCATCCACCAAATAACACAAATATTTTCTCTGGGAAACCCTCACGAGAGAAAACCCAACTAGAAGGTGAGGTTGCTCTTCTCTCTTTTCTCTGGTATGGAAATAATGCAAGTACAAAGGAGAATTAATTCTCTATGGAGTTACTTGAGACTTACAACATGTTAAGCTGCTACTAAACATTAACCCCCTCTATTATTCTCTCTAATTTTCCACTCCCATTTGTTCTGCTTTACTATGAAACAAAACAAAATAACATAGAATGGAACCCCTTCTCCTCCTAGTGGCTTGGTATTTAATATAGCCCGATAGCCATCTAGGGGTAGGTATTTTACTTCCTCAACCCTCAAATGTCACACGGTTTTGGACCTTCTAGAATCTTCTTGAAATTAACTATGTGGCTAGCCCCATATGTGTGAGTAATGGGGGTTGATGTGTCATCTTCGTGTGCCATGGTGGTCAACATGTTAGGTCAACTTGCCAGAGGCATAAATTTTTCGTACAACCTTCGATTGACACGATTTTTTCACCGTTGGAAAGGTATCAGGTGTAGAAAGCATCGTGGGAACCTAGATGTGATAGGTGTTAGTTATATAAGATTCCATTTGACTGCAAAAGGACATTCCTATCACATATTGATAGTTGCAATGGTTTGTTTGGTTTGAGTTTTATGGATGGGAACGATAGGGATAAGAAAGATACTAAGCACAAGACTAAAATAAGTACAAGATCAATGATCAATACCATTGGGCATGGAGTCTCCTGATATATTTCATTGATCAAAGGAAATTAAACTATTTATCAGAAAATAGGTTGCTAACAGCATGGATGGATAGATAAATAAGGAAAACAACTATGGAAGACAAAGACATCACTATCAGATTAGACTTGCATAATCCATAAAACTGAATATCCAATAAATATAAATTATTTATGAGAATGAATGATAGATATCTGAATAAAATTTACAAGAATAGAGTAAGTACATTAAAGAACATCAAGTTTGTAGCGCATGAGTTCTATTCAGATAGGAGGAAAAAGGATATGAAAACATGACAAAAAATACATACTGATAAAAGGTCTTTATAGATCTTTGATGCTGAAACATAGAAAATAAAATTTATCCTCAGGCTTACAATGGAGAACATACAAAATTGTTAGAATCTATTTTGACCTCCTCTGCCCTCGGGAAGATCTTTTTCTCCTTTTTTACATTTCGAGTAACAAAATATATAAACTTTACAATAAGCCAACTATTGCCCCTTTTTAGGAGTCAAATCTTAATAAAAAATAAAAAATAAGCAATCTAAAATCATTTTTCCAGAAATTTGGGAATAATGAAATTGAATCCCTTCAAAACTATAATCTGGAGCTGACTCATTTCATATTGATTTTCCTAATTTTGTGCCTTGAATCCTCTAACTACAAGGTGATCTTCCACCCGTGTCTTTTGAATGTTTTAAAGCTGCCTGAAAATGCTCATTGTCTTTTTGGAAATAAACCTCAATCTACTGATAATATTCCCTTTAAATCTAGGATATTTGATTAACTGCTAATTTCATGCCTACAAATCTGGAGATGATGTTAATCCTATGTTTCCAGGCACCCATCCACTTCAAATTATTGTCGTAATCTGGATCAATAGATTTGATATCATGATTAGTAACCTTGAATCCAAGAATGTGTTTGTAAAATGAACGAGTAAAGTGAACATCCAAAAGATGGCCATCAAAAAAAGCTTCTGCAACCACCTTCCCAGTAAACTTAAAGTATGAGAGATGATTTGTTTGGTAGATAGAATTAGGTTTCAGCTGGAATTTTTTTTAATTACCAGCAATTGTAAACAACAAAGCGCCTTTATTAAAGATTACCCTCGACAACGATTGGTACCATTCCCTTGTAAGCCCATCAATGTCTATCTCCCCTTGGAAATGGACACTCAAGTGCCCTTTTAGGTCTCTTGCTAAAAACATCTGAAGTTGATTGTATGAATATTACAGGATATATGCTCGATGGACATAGATACTGATAGAACTGTATTTTTGGTGATATTGATGTTGTCGCATTATTGATCGAAAATATGCATGTTTGTTGTCAAATTCAATCACGAATGGAACCTTTAACAAAAGAGAGAGATATTTATCAAGTAAACCATGGTTTTGAAAGACAAAAGAATTCAAAATCCTCATGTGCCTTTCTAGAATCCTCATTATGTTGTTTTTTCACCTTGCTATATTTTAAAACATGCCCTGCAAATGACTACTCGCCTAACCACATTGATTTGTGAGCATTCAATAGTCATTCCCACGAATAACAATAAGGAACTGATAGATGTATATGTGAAATTCACACACGTTGGCATACTTATTTTTAAACATGGGGCATAGCCCACATGTTTTGGGGTTTCATTGTTATAATAATTTATATATGTGAGTTCTTACAACGTATATCGATGCGTAGAGAACATTATGTTAACACATAGAATGTATAGGTATCAATGACATGAGATTATCCATCATGATAAGGATAACGGTCCTTATGAGTCACACTTTAGATTTTCTTCATTATGTTGTTGACTTGTCAAACCTCCACTCTGTACTTGAGTTTCCTTTTTTTCATTATCCATTTGCACAAGTGTCAAGTCAAACCAAGTATGTGTGTTTCCAACTCACTAGGAGAGTTCACAGTTTACTCAAGTATATTTTTCTTTCATTTCTAATAATTGCTCTAAAGGATCTTTTCAAAGGGGATTTTATGGTTATCAACGTCCGAAATTTACTTGTTTTTTAGGGATTATGTTACAAAAATTAGAAACATCCTTGAAGTTTGTGATTCATCTTAAAGTTGGCATTGCAAACTCACCTAGACAAATGCATTATGAACTACTGAAGAGGAGGGTTGGAGGTTAGGCTACTTGCAGACACCTTTGTGCAAATTCAGAGATATGAGCATCAAAATTAGGGCCATTAGGTACTCTATGAGAGTTTGCATCTTATTTGAAGGTAAAGAAAGGGGTTTGTTTGCTTGATTTCCTTTTTTCATTGTGAACTGGCATGGGCGCTGCAAACTGGCTGATAGGGGCACTGCGAACTCATTTCATGTAGCAACTTCTTATAAATATTTGATCATAACTCCAAAACGATGATGTGGGTTTTTTTGAAATTTTTTGTGGACGAGAATGATAATGACATTGACCTGTTGACCTAATTTAGGCCTAACCTAGTTTGGAATTCGAGAGATATAATTAAAACACCAGTGCACTGCAAATTCTCAGTTTTGCATAGTTGTTGGATATTCACCTTGTTTCTAGGTTGCCACCTATCAAGGAGGGTTCAAATGACTTATCATAGATCAATTATATGCTAAGGGACACATCCACCAAATATTTATCCCCATTGAGACCTCATGCAGTGAGTTGGAAACAAATTTATTAATGACTTCCAACAACTTACTGAAAATTAGGAGTTTGTTGGATTTTTGTCTCGTTGATTGTTTCCGCCTATCTCCAAGGCCTAAAATCCAATGAAAGAGATGGGCTTTGACCTCCTAATAATTTTTTGGATGATATTTTCTATTAAAGTAAGGATGGAGCTCTTGGAGGTGGTTGGATTCATGATCGAAGAGAGGAGAAATCTTGAACAGTTTTAGTTGTTGATTTGTAAGCTTGAGGACATGTTGTTATGTAAACATCTTTGCTATTTGAGATTCATGATATATGTTTTATTAGTTTGCAACTTTCTCTATATTTTCATTCCCTTTGTATCTTTCTTCCTATGTGAAATGTAGACTATGAGGATCATGTTTGCCTTTGATTAATGGATTCTTGCCATAGAAAAAGATATGTCTTGTGTTGCCTATTAGTAATTGTTTTAATTAAGTAAATTTCATTTTTTTTGTAGAGAGGATCCTTTCCTAGTGAATTCTCTTCTTTTTTTCTTCTTCTTCATTATTCTATCCATCATTATATATCTTTTATCTAGTACACAGATTGATTGCCTCAAATTTGTAGATTTTTCATGAATCCATGCCCAGCAGTGTAACTCACTGATTTACAATCAGTTTTCTTCATTTTCTTTTCTCACTACCTTCATGCTAATCCTACCACTTTCTTTCCAGGTTCGACCAAGCAGATTTGAGGGGGCTTGTATTGCATGTTCTACAATTATGTGTTTTTGGATCTATGATACTTTAAGCAAATAAAGATCAGCTTTTCCTCCATTTCTTATTTCTTATGCGCATTGATATTGTTATGAGTAATTGAGTTGCTTATGAGATTTTTTCACGAGGTGATTGAGTGAAGGATTTACTCTTTGTATTAGTCGTACAAGTGTTATTAATACAAAAAAATTTACTGTTGATTTTACTTTCATTGATGCTTGAATTGTTTATGATTGAGATAAGTCATAGTTTCTTCTTCTACATCTATTTA
>JASDQU010229075.1:5467-17196 GCA_032191745.1 Picea mariana | reverse complement strand
CTCCAAATAGATGTGATGTTATGATCTGTCTTTCTCTTTCACCTGGCCTTGCTTTTATGATCTTGAGTTATACTCTAATCCTAATCTTCAAAGTGATCAACGGTTGAGATTAGATCTCACCTCACTTGAGATCAATGGCTAAGATTCATTTAATTCACTAATGCTAATAACTTTAGCATTTCATTAAATTAAACTTGATTAATTATTAAAAACACTTTACTTTAATAATTCTTTTAATTAAAGTAAATTGCTAAGGTTGAAGGCTTCCTTGGATGAATTCCACATTTCTAGATAGTTAGACTTGTGCGGAAGTACATGTTCAATGCTACAAACTTCAACACTTCCTCTTATCGATGAATGTACTTCTGGAAGATCCACCTTGGACTGGCCGTCCCTCCGATATCGACACAATGTTCCACTCATCATCTTCCAGCATAGCATCTTGATAAACCTGATGGTCTACTACTTCAATGACATTACTCCTTAGTGCCATGAAGTTTGGAAACTTTTTTGTGTTGAATTTTCATAAGAGATGATATTGTATATGAAATGTGTGGTTACAATGATGAGTGTTCCATATATATAGAACATATGGTGACCATCCATGAAAGGATGCATCCCTTGCATAATAAATATATATATGGAACACTCATCATAAATAACAACTTATTTATGATACATATTTATACCTTATATAAACATATTATTATATTAATAATATTGTTTAATAATTAATAATCATATTATTGATTATTAATCTAGTAGAATGTCTTTTCGATGCTGCTCAAACATCAACACTTTGGAGGCTTGCTCTCCTTGACTGTGCTCCTAAGAGCCTCATCACGCTCTTGAGCATCCTTCAATGTTTGCTCAAATCACCTAGGTTTCCTGACAGCACTGAAAGGGGATAAATCCTCCTCCCCACCTAAAGTTTGACTCTTTGAACTGGAAGCTGCTGAGCGCTACTCATCCTTCAGAGCCTCTTGTTCCCCTCTTCTGTTACTGGTGGTAACCGACGAGACTTCCTAGATGCCAAGTTCTCCTCGAACTTAACATCTCTGCTCACAACTATCTTTCTCTGTGCTAGTATGAAGATCTTGTAAGACTTTGATGTCTCATTGTACTCCATAAATATGCTATTCTCTCCTGAAGTCTCCAACTTCGTCCTCTTCTCCATAGGCACATGGATGTATACTGGACAACCAAAGATCCTGAAATGTTCAGTCTCTAACTTCACTCCTATGAATGCTTCCTTAGGAGTCTTGTCCCCCGATATCTTGTGATTCTCTTGTTCTGCACATATACATCCGTGTTACACGCCTCTGCCCAAAGGAACATAGATAGATCCTGGTCATGTATCATAGCCCTGACAGAACCGATGATGGATTGCTTCTTTCTCTCCACAACCCCATTCTGTCTAGGGTTGTACGAGACTATCAACTCCCTCTTGATCCCTGCTTCCTTGCAGAAATCCTTGAAGTTATTGGAGGTGTACTTTCCCCCATTATTCAACCTCAAGACCTTGATCTTCTTTTCTGTCTAGTTCTCCACCTGAGCCTTGAACTCCCGAAACCGATTGAAGACCTCATCCTTGGTCTTTATAAAGAAGATCTATGTTTTCTTGGAAAAGTCGTCAATGAATGTCACATAGTATGATGCTCCCTACACTATGTTGGGCTCCAACAACTCCCCCTAATTTTTTACAAAATTTAAAGGGCCCCCATTAAAATTTTGATAATTATAATGAGCTATAGAATCAACCTTTTCAAATAGTTCCATACCTTGGCTTGCTTTGAGACAAACTTAAGACATTCACTATAATATGAGACATTCATTACAAGAGTATATGTCAAAATTTCTAAACGAGCATATAAATCTTAATTTAAACAAAAACGTTAATTTTTATCAACTGTTTACTTTCGTTTAAATTATGATTATGCGTTCTTTCTTTTGCTCATTAACAAGTTTGACTATTTTGAATAATGGGTTCAATACTTCATCAAATAACATCTTGGTTGATTTCTCATTTTCATAAAATCATTTGGTCATATTAATTAATTAAATTCTTTTCATTTTGCATCTCATTTTAAAATAAAAATAATAATTTAAAAAAACAAAAATATCTATGATTTGTTTGATTTTGTAAAAAAACAAAATTAATATTTTTCTCTTCTCCATTAACTTGAAGCTTCTAGAATTTTAAGATTATATTTGAAAGAAAATTATAAACAATGTTTGTTTAGAACTTATAGTTAGTTTAAATTCATTTTTTATTTTATTGTTCTAGATTTTGTTTTATTCACAATTTTTAGGTTATTAATTTAGGTTTCTTTTTGTTTTACATGTTTCTATTATCAAATATTTGATACGGATCTGATCATGGTTTGATTTTATTATCTAAATACGTTCAAGATGATTGATCCAAAAATAATATTGGATTGCTACAAATAATTTTATGAGCAACAACAGATAAAATTTGGAAAGACGTCGAGATCAGACAGACTATTTTGTAGGACTGATTGCAGCCAAACTGTGAGGAATTTGAAGAAATGGTTGAAAACCCATTTCCCAAATAGACATATTTACCTTTCGCGTAGAAATTTTCCCAAAAACATGCACGATTTGAGAGATATTGATGTCTCTTTACGAGACAAATTTCAGGTGGCGAAAATTATTAGTGACGCCCAGACTGTTCACTCATTGTATAAATATATGAAAAAAGTTCAAAGCCATGAGGATCCAGGAATTTGAGAGGAGGATTTTTATCTTTTCTCTTTTGTATATTATTTCTTTTGTAATTTTTTTTTTTTCAAATGGAGTAACAGATGGTTGCAATCTTTGGGAGAATGGACGAGTATTTTCAAAGAAGAATATGGAATTCCAGGAAGCTTAATGACTTTTGTCCTGTGAGTAAAATGGTTTCATTTTCATTATAATATCTTCATATTCTTTGATTAATTAATTATGCATTGATTTAAATTAGCTTTAGTTTATTTTATCAATACATGGTTAATTATTATCATTTATATATTATTTTTTTCAATCTTTAAGAGTCTATTATTCCCAAAATTCATTTTTGGACCACAATATGGGCATGTGATTTTGAGAAAGAATATGGGAAAGCAATTCATCTTTGACTTTAGACCTGTGTGATGCTTATTCCATTTCGTTCTTTCATTACTGTTGTATCATGAGAATATTATTATGGTTGATTTTAGTTTTAGCTTGTCATCATATGGTGTTTTCATACTGTTAAATGTTATATGTTGTCCATAATTTCTTATTCCATTTTTTTATGTGTGATTGATCTATCATTTGATCATTTTTAAAATTATTCTTAATGTTAAATGTTGGATAAAATCAATATTCAGATCTGAGTTTTCTCTCATTCTTAAATATTGATCATCTTAAGATCACAAGATTTTTTTTAATTAGATGTCTTTCTGTGGTTATTAATTTACTCCAATATCAAATACTTCTTTGAATGTATTCTGGAAGTGCTAGTATTGTTTTGTTATAGGTTTCCCTTAACAACAGTACAGATAGGAGCTCATACAACACATGAAGATAAACTCAGTTGACTGATCAGTCAGAGGTTAGTAGATGCATTCTTTTATTTTATTTAGAATTGTTTATGAATGAAACAATAATTACATTAATTAGTTTTGACTGTTTTTGTGTCATTGTTTCAATCGTATTCATTTAGTATTTATTTGTTTAATATCTTTAAAAAAACAAAAAAGAAGTGTTGTTCATATTTGATTAAGAAACCTTATCAAACAATCATTTTCGCAAGATTTCATGCAAACTTTGTAACTTGTATATATATTGTTTATATTCACATTTCTTTTTAATAAACATAAGTCAATAATATATTATTTGTTAGAATCATAGAGTTTAGATTAGTTTCATTTCTTTTATTATTTTTAGGACTTTAGTTGGCCAACAGAACCATTAAACCCGTCAGAATAGGTTACACCAAACGGCTTGGGTTATTTGGACAACCCCGGACCAGATCTATTCTTCCAGTTGACGACAAGTCAAATTTGCTCGTCAACATACTGATGCTATTGACATCGGTCCACTCACGTATGGATGTATAATAAAGCAAATTAAAGTAAATTGCTAAGGTTGAAGGCTTCCTTGGACGACTTCCACACATCTAGACACTTAGACCTATGTGGAAGTCCATGTTCGATGCTAAAAAATTCAACAAATAGATCCATCCTCTATAAGCTCTATAATGAAGTGGCAATATATTTCAACATGCTTGGTACGCTCGTTGAAAACTGGATTCTTGGTTAGTTTGAGCACCCCTTGATTGTCACAGAATAGGGGTGTTAGCTCTGTCTGCTAGATCTTCATTTCTAAAAGCATCCTCCTRAGCTAAGCTATCTCACAAGCTCCTTTCACTACTCCTTGATATTCTTCTTCTGTCGATGACATGGCTACTGTATGTTGCTTCTTGCTAGTCCATGTGACTACACTCATGCCAAGGTTGAATACTTATCTAGAAGTTGATTTTCTGTCATCCACAACCTACCCAATCTGAATTTGTATACCCACACAACCTAGGGTCTTCGCTTTTGTTGTACAAAATTCCAAAATCAGGGCTCTCTCTCACATATCTCAATACTTTCTTTGTTGCAGTTCAATGTTCTACTTTTGATGTTGTCATGAATTTAGAAATGAATCTCACAACGTAACTCAAATCGGGGCTAGTGGTTGTAAGGTACACCAAGCTCCCTACTAGCTATGTGTAAACTGTCTCATTAACTTCCTTGGAGTCGGTCTTGGCGGAAAGCTTCAACCTTTTCTCCATAGGTGTAGACAAGATTTTGCAATTTGTCATTTTCAACGTGTCGAGCAAACTCCTAGCATATTTTGTTTGTAAGACAAAAATGTTATTACATGTTTGCCAAACCTCTGTACCTATATAGTAATGTAGGAGGCCTGAATCATTCATGCCAAAAGATTTACTCATATTAGATTTGATATGTTCAATAACACTTGCCTCATGACTTGTAATAATGATGTCCTCTACATATATGACTAGTATAATGATTTCATTACCAATGCTTTTGACATACATATTGGTATTTGGAGGACTCCGCTGGACTCCCTGATCATCCAAGTACTTATCAATCTTAATGTACCATGCCCCAAGTGCCCGTTTCAGGCCATGTAGAGCCTTTTTCAGTCCACATACAAGATGCTCCTTCCTTGGAACCTAAAAATCCTATGGTTGATACATGTAGAGTTCTTCCTCTAAACCTCCATTGTGGAAGGCACTCTTCATCTCCATTTGATGGACCTCCTAGAGAATCCGTGTTGTCATGCCTAGAACTAATTGGATGGTTTTCATCCTTGTTGTAGAATCAAAGGTCTCCTCATAGTTAATGCTCTCTTACTGAAAGAACCCTTTTTCAACTAATTGTGCCTTGCACTTGTCGAGTGTGCCATTTGCCTTTACTTGACCTTGTACACCCATTTGCAACCAATGGATCTCTTCCTTGGTGGAAAATATTTGAGATCCCAAGTTTGATTTTTCATTAGACACTAATGTTTGGTGGCCATGGTCTTCTCCCATTTAGATTTCCTTGTTGCATCCTCAAACACCTGTGGCTCATAAACTCTTGAAAATTGGCCATCAATGCAAAGTTGACTATGTTTGTTTTTTGTTTTCTCTTTCCTCTTGATGATCATCCCTTCATCATTTTACCCACTCAAACATCTCCAATGGTGCCATGCCACCACTTTGGCCTCTTCTTGGGATCTCCCTCACCCAAGTCAGTGTTGTCACTATGACCTAGGCTACTTGTACCTATGTCGTCTGAATTTAGTCATTATGACCTAGGCTACCTGTACCTTTGTCCTCTCAATGTTGATTCAGGTTGTATGCATAAGAAATTTTTGGCTTGGGAGACTCCTTCTACTTAGAATCTCACCCCCTTTTAGGTGGAGCTACTTGAAGCTTGCCACTTGAATCCTTAGCCATAATGGGTTGCTCTGCAGTAATTTTGAACTCTGGAGAAGCTTGGAAAGGTCCAACTTGCTTATCAACTATGATATATCTATTGAAGCTCAAGTGATTATTGTTAACATCAACCAAACTGTAAGTTTTATCACTGTTGTTGTACCTTGTGATCATTAGTTTCTTACTCTTAGGGTTTATCTCGGTTCTTTTCTCATATGTAATCTAGGCATAGAAAATATAATCAAAGACCTTAAGATGATCGACTTTGGGCTTCATCCCAGACCATGCTTCCTCTAGGGTATTCTACTTCATTGCCATCATTGGAGATCTACTCAACATATATACTATTGGGAACACTGCCTTAGCCCAAAACCCGTGTGGAACACCCCTGATCTTCATCTTACATCTGGTCATCTTTGTGATAGTGTGGTTCCACCTCTTAAAGTGTCCATTCTGCTATGACGTGTAGGGTGTAGTGAATTACCCTTTTATCCCATGTTTAGGAAAAATATTATTGAATTCTTTGGAATATAATTCCTTGCCATTTTGAGATCTAAGAGTGGTAAGGCGACAACTTGACTCTTTTTTTACTAATGCTTGAAACTTTTGAAATTCATTAAACACTTCAAATTTCAATTTTAGAAAATACAATAACATTTTCCCATGTAGTCATCAACAAAAAGAAGGAAATACTTGACATCAGTGATGAATATCGTGTTCATTAGTCCACGGATGTCTGCATGAACTGGTTGAAGGACTATGTTAGCTCCTAAGTTTTTCCTTCCTCAAATGGTGCTTTGCATTTCTTCCCTGTCTGGCAAGCTCCGCACACCCTGTATCTACTGTTAGATGTCAGGAAGTCCATCTACTGGATTCTTTTGAGCCAAATGAGAGAGATAGGCCAAGTTTAGGTGCCCATACCATTGATGCCAAAGTGTACTGATTCCCAATGAAGTCTTGGCTGCCAATGCATGCTCCTTGTCCTATCCAATGTTTGCCAGTATGAACAATCTATGGTCCTCCACACCAAGAGCAATATTCTTCTTGGTCTCCTTATCAACTATGTAGCATTTGTGATTGATAAATTTGACATTTAGATGGGTGCAGTTCCTTATAATTTAATTCATCAAGAGTAGATTAAACTCCATGTCTGGCACATAGTACACATTAAGGAAAACCAACAGAGGAATAGGCAATTTACTCCGTGAACTAGTCTTTCCTATTGGTGAAGTGTCATGATGCACCTAAATCTATGTACCAAGCTTATAACCCGAATTGATTTGCTTGTTTCTTGGCCATGAAAGCATAGAAGGTTGACTCCTCCTTTGTATGCTCTATGGCATGAGTTTTTCATTGAGGCCCTCCTTGGTTGGGTTATTGATTAACTAACCTCTTTTTGTAGCGCTTCTTCATATGGCCCACCTTGTCGGAGTTGTGACGTGATGTTCTTCATAGTCTTGCTAACATCTTCACCATTGCCTTGACCTTTCTTCTTTGCCCATTTGCCTTTGCCTTTAACATTTGTTGTAAACCCTGTTTTGTACCTTCTACCTCACTATTGGTATCAAACTGTTTCTTCTATTTGCCTTGTTGTAAGACCTTATTGCATAGCTCATCAAACTTCAGGTCAACATTCATAGTGGCGATGTTCATGGTTTCAATAAAGTGCTCATAAGCACATGCCAATCTTTTCAATGCGATTACCACCATGTCCTCCTTTTCTATCTTTTGACCAATGACACTCTGTTCTTTGATATCCTTGATCTTGAGTAAGTGCCCCTGCAAGGAGGCACTCTTATCCATTGTGATAGAAAACAACATATTCTTCAAGAATAAATCTCTACCCTTATTTGAAGTTTCGTGTAACTCTCTCAGATGCCTCCAAATCCTTGCTGAAGTCTTCCCTATTTGGACCTCTTGAAGCATTTCATCTCATAGACAACATAAATAACATTACTACTTCTCTGTCTCGTTCATCAAACTTGTCCTGGTCCCTACCCACAACTTATGGTTGGGTATCTTTATTTTGTTGAGAGATGTAGCTTGAGTAAGAAATTCTTGCATAGGTTCAATGTGAACATGTAGGAAGTGGATTAAGACATTTCATTGGTACCACTTTGAAAAGATGATCACTAATTCCATCTTGTAATCTCATTTGAAAAAAAAAAAGAAAAAAATGAAAGTCTAATGTTTCGAAGTTAACTAGTCTTAGGAATCTTAATGAAATGTTCTAGAAGTTTTAGAACATTAGTGACCTAGATCAGGATTTAATCTTAGTGGTACATCTCAAGATTGAGATAGGTGGCAACCATGATTAAGGAGATTGGTTGCTAGGATTGAGGAGATTAGTTATCTTCTCTCAAAGCATAAATATGACAAGATAGGAGATGTCAACTACACACATGAGAAGACAACAAGAGCGCTAGAAGATGGTAGAGTGCATTCAAGGAGAAGATGAGCAGATTATTGAAGTGACCAATAAATACAATAGGCCACACATGCCATACCATCATTGTAGCAGTCGTTTTTTCATGCATAGGTTGTACACCCTTAGATTTGGTCCTACATCCTTATATTTGGCTGTACACTATTGTTAGAGGTGATTTTATTGACCATACAATTGCTAGTTCAAAGCAGGCTACGTAGGTCACCTTGTAATCTTTGATCAAAGGAATGAAACACTGATTTGAAGGAGAAATCCTTGTGTATGTGTTTCATTTTTTCCATTGTTCATTTTCCAGCTATTGTGTGATGGATGTAATGTTCATAAATTTAATTTTTTGCTGTCAAATAAGTTATATTTTGAGTTATTTAATGAAATAACATTGGGACAACAATCACCTAGGATTGCAAAATTTAGATACATAGGATGATAACAACCAACCAAGCATCTGTACTCAAATATGACCAACGCACGCTGTTTCCAAGTATTATAGTTTTTACTAGAGAGCCTCCCATTTCCTTCTAGCATGATGTTGGGTAAAGATGCCATTAGTACAAGTCAAAAATTCAAAAATATACATTGAAATAGAGTAAAATGTTGAAAATACTTGTTCTTCACTATCTCAATCCACGAATCTAGAGTAAGAACACTTGTGTACTAGCTCTAAACCCATGTAGCGACCACATATTACTGAAACACACAGATTCCTAATAAATTTGTTCAAAAACAACTCAAAAACCTATATATTTTAATAAATACGCTGAAAACAATAGCAAAACACTAAGATCTGCTTAAAAAAAATGCCAAAACACATATTTTTACCGATCTGCTAAAAAGCAACACTAAAACAATTAATTTCTCCTTGCTTTGTACAAATTGCATGGTCCTTGGTGGTTGTTTGTATTGTGTTTGTACAACCGTACTGCTTGATTTTGGTTGTTGTCCTATACAAATTTCTCCTTGGTGACATTCGTACGTTGGCAACTATGTAGGGACGCTAATCCATATGATTCATAGTTGTACGACAACCATATAGTCTCACGTGCACCTAAAACTTCTTTGGCAGCTGGACTTTGATGACCATATGTTCGATAAATAGGGTATATCCATAAAAGTCAAAAACCTTAAGGAAACCACTCACATAGATAGATCAAATATTAGAGCACCAATGTTTTACGTGGTTAAAACCTCAGATAGGGAAACAATACGCAACCCCAACCAACACAACCGCTYGAGGCAATATWTTAATGTAAAAAAAAATAAGTTACATGAGTTTCTCACAATCGATCATCAATAAATGACCCTTACTTTTAAAATAGAGATCATGGACCAATCGAGTGTTGAAACACAAATYGATATAGTYGTTATTATTGAGAAGCACCATTAGATCACTTTATGTTTAAAACATAATCGTGACCATCAKATTAGATGATTACAATGCACACTAAATAAACACACTTTCCATAAAAACACRTTAGACCAAGTATATCTTAGCTAACTCCTAAGTGTTTAAACATCATAACATCCATTTTTAAGAACAACTTGGGATATGATTCAAGGATTTACATAGTTGACACAATAAGAGAAGGAAGGAGGCATTAGAGCCTAGCCCCCCTTAATGACAACTTCCTAAAATCCTAGTATAGATTGAAGTTTGAAACACTTTGCTTTTGTAAGAGATTTTGTGAAAATGTCAACAACTTGATCATTTGTAGGGAAATAGGGCACTTCAAGAACACGATCACAAAGAATATTTCTAATGAAGTGCATGCGTAGCTTACTGATGAATTGGATCTTTGGCGAGATGAATCACAATCTAATCCATGTACCATACTGTGATTGGATCTTGCTTCTGGAATCCAAACTCTAAAAGGATTTGCGAAAGACACAAGGCTTCTTGACTTGCACTAACTGCTGCTTGATACTTTTATTTTGCTAAAGAAAGAGCAAGTGCATGTTGCTTCTTACAAGCTCAAGTGACAAGGTCATAACCAAGACTGAAAACATAACGAACGATAGACTTTCGATCATCAGGGCCCGCTAGTCCAACTGGAATCTGTTAAATTTAGAGCAACTATTAAGTTCTTTTCAATTTACTAGACAATAATAGCATAAGCAAGATCAATGAAAGATACATAGTCACAAGGTACACATAATTTATCCTGGGAAACCCTCACGGGAGAGAAAACCCAACAAAAACTTCCTTAATATAGATTGTCAATACAATGCCAAGGCAATAAACCAAACACAAGAGAATATCCAACACTGAGCAATGCACCTCTCTCTTCCTTCTTCCGACAACTGGAAACTGCAACWTCCTCCAAACTTGCGCACTAGATGAGTGACTTGAGTGAGTGAGAGAATGAGGCATCATCCTCTCTTATTTATACTAGTTGATAGGCGCTAGGGTTGTGTCTCTTCACCAACCYGGGCCAACTTCTTCAATTAGTGGCTAAAACCACTTTAATTAGCCCTAGGGGATGACTTCTCAATTAGCATAATTTAATTAGGGTTCGACCAATCCACAAAAGGAGATTTGGTCATTTACAAAGCCCAACATGATCAATCCACAAAAGGGGATTGATCTATTTAATAATAACTCAATAATAAGTAGAATATTCTTCGCAGTTACAATATTTCAACACTCCCCCTTGACAAGAAGGGTATTCTACAATACAACATCATCAATATAGAGAGATGGAAACAACATCAACAACATCTAGAACACTGACTGACACATCTATAAATAATTGAAAGTTTTCCTCATCATCAATAACATCATCGTTCACATCATGGAGCTGTAATAGTATCATCATCGTCATTCACAACATGGAGCTAGAATAGTATCATTGTCATCATTCTCTGCATCAACATCAATTAGTATAACACTAATACAACATCATCAATCAGTACAATACTGATACATCATCGTCAACATCTTCAACATGAAGCTAAAGTAGCAACATCATCGTCATCTTCAACATGAAGCTGAAGTAGCATCATCATCATCATCTTCAACATAAAGATGGAATAATAATATCACCAACACGAGGTTGGTACAACAACATCAACAACACGAGACTGGTACAACAACATCAACATCACGAGGCTGGATCAACATCAACAACACAAGGCTGAGACAAAAACATCATCAACATCATCAGCACGAGGCTGAGATAACAACATCATCAATACGAGGCTGATATAACAACATCATCATCATCATAGGGCAACAAAATGAGGCAGGTGTAACACCAACATTTTGTGGTACTATGATAGTCTCTAGGGATCTGCCCAAGAATCATAAGA